>VZTS01017039.1:0-11338 GCA_013400795.1 Pluvianellus socialis | reverse complement strand
AACCTGGTCTAGTGGGAGGTGTCCCCGCTCAGGGCAGGGTGGTGGGACTAGATGGTCTTTTATGTCCCTTCCAACCCAAACCATTCTATGATTCCATGATCCTGGGGCAGTCCCGGGCCAGAGCTGGCAAGACGATTCTGCCAAGTGAGAGCCTGTGACAATACAAGTATACAAAGGGCTCGCTCTCTGCCTCAGAAATCCCCTCTCCCCCTCCCCACGCACAGGCTTGCACTGTCCTTCCGTCCCCTGCATCCTCGGAAACGCAGCAGCCAAGGCTTCAAGTCCCACGCTGCCCTCCCCAGCCTGGACCCAGCACCCTCCACCTCTCTCCCAGCTGCCAGCTCCGGCCACACCACAGTTTGCACCGAGTGCTCCAGGTGGAGCCCTTGGGTGAGCATCTCAATCCATCCCAGCCTTCTTCCGAGCCTCCTGCACCAGAGCAGTGAAGACAGGCAGCAAGGAGACAGCGGCCGGCTGCAGGTGGGGAGGGTGGAGAGCAGCTTCACCTTCCAGCTTCAACTCCCCATCCAGTTCTGCACCTTGGTTCTCCCGTTTACAAAAAATATGGATAATAATAATCACCAAACCCCCGATGTCAGTAGGTAAATAGCTCAATATAAGTAGAAGGGATTAATAACAAGCTGGCTTCCTCAAGTGCTTTGAGATCCTGGGTGAAGAGCTCTATCTAATAAGCCCCAAGCATTCACATTAAAATGTTTCTCCAGCTTAATAACGATAATCATAAATGTAATGTCAAAATTGCTCTTTTCCACTGTACAGAAAAGGAAAAAAAATGCTACTGGAGCAGCTTGCTGATTGCTTATTGCACCCTGCCAAGCCCTCTGCAGCACGTGCCCGCCTGCCCCGCGTTCCCCGGCAGTGCCGGCCAGGCCACCGAGAGGAGCACCTGAGAGGGGCTCTGGTGGCCGCACGGTCCCTCCACCCCAGAAGCTTTCCCCTCAGCAGGATCCTGCCAAGGGAGGAGGAGGAGGAGGAAGAGGAGGTTCCTGAACCCCCAACAGGGGAGGAGAATGCGCAGGCGATTCCTGGCAGCTGCCCCCTCCCCAGCCAGACCCGCTGAAGGCAGAACGTGCGTTTGCCAGCCTGGACCCGCTCCAGATCCCAGGGGAGTCCATCCCTTCTCCGAACAGGCCGAGGAAAACAATCAGAAAAGCACAGCCAGAAACTTGATTACAGCTCGTGGGTGGGAGACAGGAGGGTGGGATGTACCTGCTTTTCATGGTTTAAAGTGCCTCCAGCGATGGGAAAGGGGTAGGAGAGAGGAAAGGCTACCAACACACGACAGCCACGCTGCCACGCTCCGGACGGGCGCAGCCACAAATCCCTGGAGCAAGGGCCGTAGGCAGAGACAGAAGGAAAAAGACACTTCCCGGCAGGACACGCAGGAAGAACCTGGTTCCTGACCAGCATTGGGTTCCAGGTACTGTACTGGTACCAGGCACTGGGTATTCCTGTTCATAGGAAGAGCCTGAAACTAAAGAATGAGGACATCGACGCCAAATGCGCAAGGTGGCTGCCTTTTAGTCTAATGCTGTTGGATTAACGACTCTCCCTTTCTGGGAAGCGGTGGGTGCTCCCCTGCTAAAGCCATTTCAAGTGGGCTGGAGTGGGGAATAGAGAGGGGAGAGCAGCCCTGGACTGGCTAAGCGGGGCAGCAGAGGGCAAAAGCTGCAACGCTCGACTACGTCTTTCCAATCCCGAACGCACACTGGCAAGCACCGAGCCCATCGGCATCTCTGCATCCCACACATCATCATTCCCTACTCGGTCCCAAGGATGGGGAGCTCACTAGTGGGACACACTGGTGACTTGTCCCATCCCGAATCCTGCCTCAGAGCTGTCATTGTTCAATGACAGCATCACAGGATGGTTTGGGTTGGAAGGGACCTTAAAGACCATCCAGTCTCACCCCCTGCCCTGGGCAGGGACACCTCCCACTAGACCAGGTTGCTCCAAGCCCCGTCCAACCTGGCCTTGAACCTCCAGGGATGGGGCAGCCACAGCTGCTCTGGGCAAATACCTACGTTAGAGAGAAGCCACCATCACAGAGCAGGAACGAAGCCATGGAAACTGCTGGAGTCCAGGGCCGGTGAGGAGCCCGCCATGGACAGTTCCTCGGCCAGAAGACAAGGAGCACAAGCGAGGCAGTAGCAACCAAGAACACTTAATAGCAAAGGCAAGGAAGGGCACACGGATAATAGCCCCTGGGGGATGAAGTCCCTGGTGGTCAATGCCCCATCCCTGGAAACATTCCAGCTCAGGTTGGACGTGGCTCTGAGCAACCTGATCTAGTTGACGATGTCCCTGCCCATTGCAGGGGGTTTGGACTAGACGGTGTTTAAATGTCCCTTCCAACACAAAACACCCTGTGATTCCACGAGGTCGAGCCTTCCTTCCGGCAAAGGGGCAAGGCCCCCGCCACGGCAGCCTAAGCAAGCCTGCCCTGCCGCCATGCGAAATGGAAGGACACCGCCGGCGCGGAAGGCAGGGGAAGGGAGGGAAGAGCAGGGCAGAGCTGCTTTTGGGGCTCCCTTGTGCCGAAGGGGCGGAGGGAAGCGCGGGGATGGAGCCGTCTGTCAGGCCGGAGGAGAAGGCCGGCATTAATTCTGCATGAGCGCGAGGTGCCCGTTGCCATGGCGACCGGTTAGGCCGGCGCTCCAGCCCAGACTCTCGCCTGTGCACATCTACGCCCCTCACCGGGCCCACCCTCCCCACCATCAATATTAATTACATCAGCCAGGGCTCGCGCGGTGAGGGAGAAGGAGCCGCCGGCCCCGCTCGACGGCCTCCGCCGCGGGGCTGGGAGAGCCACAGGCGGCCACCGGCAGCGGAGCCGGGGTGTCCAACCTGCAGCCCTGGCTAAACGCCGCTCGGCACCTCCCATGCCATGCTGAGATGGGCACCGGCTCTCACGGACCGGCAGGGGTTGGAAGGGACCTCCGGAGATCATCCCATCCAACCCCTGTGCCAGAGCAGGGTCACCCACAGCAGGGTGGACAGGAACGCATCCAGGCGGGTTTGGAATATCCCCAGGGAAGGAGACTCCACAGCCTCTCTGAGCAGCCTGTGCCCGAGCTCTGCCACCCTCAAAGCCAAGAAGTTTTTCCTCACGTTCAGACAGAGTTTCCCGTGTTCCAGTTCGTGCCCATCACCCCTTGTCCCGTCACTGGGCACCACGGCAAAGAGCCTGGCCCCATCCTCTTGCCACCCGCCCTTTAGCTCTTGCTGAGCATGGATGAGATCCCCTCTCCTTTCCTCTCCCAGGAAAGCAACACCGAGCCATCAGATCATGTGTCCTCACCATGCCACTTAACCCAGACCTTGCTTATCGAGCCCCCAGCCCTGGCATGGACAGAGCAGCGTCAGGGCCATGCCAACCTTGAGTTCTTCAGCCCCAGTTCTGCCCATCTTCACCCACTTCATGCCCTGTCCGTGCCTACAACACGGGGCAGTGACTTCACGCGATGCCACTGATGTGGATCAGGAAAGCCGCAGTTAGAGGAACGCTGGCTAACGACACTGCCAGCACCCCCACATACAGCCCTACTGGTTCCAAAGGGGATGGGGAAGGCAGCACCCCTCCTCACTCATCAGGATCACCCACATCTCAATTTCCATGCTTGAGCTACACTGCAGCTGCAAATCTGTGCTGCCCAAGGCCACAAGAACCTCTCCAGGGCAAATCCCCAAACCACTTCAAGCTGACACGTTCTAAGGATGGAAGATCCCTAAGAAGATGAGAGGATGGCAGGCATCCACCGTCCATTTTGGATGACGTGTTCTAAGGATGGAGGATCCTTAAGAAGCTGAGAGGATGGCGGGCATCTACCATCCATTTTGGATGACCTGTTCTACAGATGGAAGATCCTTAAGAAACTGAGAAAATGGTCCACCATCCAGTTTGGGAGCCCCTGTGAGGCGCTCAACTCTCCAAGGACCTTACTTGCACAGCTCTACACACAACAGACATCTCTGGGAAACCAGGTGTCTTCTCCTAAGACCACCGTGTGGTAGTTTGGCCCCACAAACACATTCTGTGCTCCCGTGTCACACAAGGAGACAGCGAGGGGAAGCCCAGAATCACAGAATCACAGAATGTGAAAGGTTGGAAGGGCCCTCTGGAGACCATCCCATCCAACCCCCCTGCCAGAGCAGGTCCACCTACAGCAGGTTGCACAGGATGGCATCCAGGCAGGTTGGGAATGTCTCCAGAGTGGAAGACTCCACCACCTCTCTGGGCAGCCTGTGCCAGGGCTCTGCCACCCTCAAAGGAGAGAAGTTCCTCCTCACATTCAGACAGAACTTCCTATATTTGAGTTTATGAAAACATGGTCATCACCAGCCACATCCTTTAAAGCCCAGCTGCCTGAAAAAAACTTCTTCTAAAAGCCACCACAGCTGAAATCTAACCTGTGAGGAGGAGCAGCCGAGCGGCCAGTACTGCAGCCCGTCCCCTCGCGGGGCTGACACCGGCCACGCAGGCAGCACCGGTCAAGGCAGACAGAGGAGGAGCAGGAGGAGCGCTGACTGCACAGTCTGTAATTGGGGGTCAGGAAGGGCGGGCAGCAAGGAGAAGTTTGACCCGTCAGAAGACGGCAAAGCCAAATCGTGCTGGAGGCAGAGAGAAGGGAGCGAGCAGGGGGAAGGCGGTGCTGAGGGCGGGCAGGGCAGGGTGGAGCAGGGAGGAGTTGAAAGCATCACGTTCCGGGGTCTAAAACATCAAAGTCACTCTTGCAAATCAAACATCATCTTAAAAGACTCNTACACTTTAAAAACCTCATTTATTCTTCCGCGCCCCCCCCCCCCCCGCGAGAGCAGCTCTGAGCAGACTGTCACGGCTCCCGATCACTGGAAGAATTCATCAGATTCCGGCAGGGAGAGGAGCGGTTTGGAACCGCGCTCCACAAGGGATGCGAGCGAGCAGCCAGGCTCAGCAGCAGGTGCCGGCTGCCCCCCCCCAGCCCACGCAGACCCCCCCAGCCTTGCCACAGAGCAAGCGGCCAGGAGCAGGAATGTGCCCCCGGGAGCCACGCCGCAGCGGAACGCCCAAAGCTCAGGGCACAGAGAGCGTGCCCAGATGGGATGGTAGCCCACACATAGCCCACGCGAGGGAGGGAGGCAACGGCAAGAGAAAAAAATAATAATATTTGGATGGTTTTAACCTGCTCCCACCTGCCCGCGGAGGCCATGCTCTGCAAAACGGCGTGTTTACAAACCAGGGAGATGAGAGAGCTCAGCAAGGGAAGGTGGGCTGCGGCAGTCCCTGGGTGCCCGGAGGGAAAGATGCCTGGTCCAAAGCAGGTCCCAAGCCGGCACTCAGCTGCCTACCGCTGGCAAAGCCGGCACACCGCCCTTTGCCGACCTTTCCCAGGCTGCCGGGCACTCTGCAAGCTCTGCTCACACTCTGCAGGGAGCTTGCTCGTGCCTCGGGGGGTCTCGGGTAGCTTCACGCCTCCGTGGTCCTCTGCTCTCCTTCTGCGCTTCATGCAGAGTCCTAAACGCAGTGACTGCGTCCCTAAACCCCAGGGTCTGCGCTAAGGCCGGTCTCCGCTCAGCTGCACGCTGCCTCCCACCGCACGACAGCGAGATTCCTCGTGTCGCTGTGACCCGGAGGCACGTTCCTACAAAACCAACGTTGGCTTGGCAAGAAATCCGCTGCCACAGCACCGCGCCAGGCAGTATTTGCAGTGGGCTGAGCTGGGCACCAGGCAGTGGGCTGAGCTGGGAGCTGGTGGTGATGCACGAGCTCCCTCCGAAAGGTATCACGCACCGACTTCAGCATGGCACGGCCAAAGGGAAGAGAAGACAAAGCAAGACAAATGCCATTTTTTTGTTACAATGCTCCAAGACTGAACGCCAGAAGGACAGTCCTGGGAGATGTGAGGCAGAAATGTGGGGAGAGCAAGGGAAGCTTGGGGATCTGCAACCTTAGCAAGGACCCAATACAGGGAAAACCAGCAACACCTTAGCAGTTCTCCCATCTACTCCTCCTCTAACTCTTAAGCCACGTAACATGAAAGCGCACAAATTGATCCCCAGGAGAAAGCTCAAACCTCACTGTAAATGGAGAAGAAAATACTCTCAAGAGATCAAAAGTGGTGTCTAATAACTGCTGCTACCTTATCTACCGCTCAGCTTTTGAAGAGCTATGTTTAGCATCTCTCTTCTCTCCAGAGCAACCCTGGAGCTGCCTAGGCTGGCTGGGCTGAAGCACTCCTCGCCGCGCTGCTCGGGGTGCAGAACCCAGGCAGGGAAACGGCAGCTCCCGCTGCGGCAGCGGGCAGGAGAGCCGGGCTGGGCCGTGGGGCGACTGCACCAGGATGAAGCTCTTCAAGCACATCCCGCTCCTGGCTCCCGAGCCGCTGCCTCGCCGCCGCAGGGTGCGAATACGAGCAAGAAAAAAAGGAAGGGGAAGCCAAAGACGTAACCACATCGACTTCACCGTGGGACCCCCTGGGTCAGCTAAGGGATGGATGGCTTCACCCTGGAGGCATTAATTGCCCAGGACCCTGGGGGAAAGAGAAGAGCACCCCGGGTCACCCCCTGCCCAGGGCGGCGGGTGCAAGCGCCATACCGGCAGGGCAGCGTTCCAGTCCGTGCCTGCGGCTAAGCCTTAAGAGAAGGAGCGGGCACTGGGTAATTAAAAGTGAGCAGCTGCCGAGAAGCCTGGTACAAAAATTTCACCTTGCGCAGAGAGAGAGCGATTTTCTTCTGTTCTGTCATGTGTAACACGACTTCCCGCCACGCTCCGATGCTCCGAGTCCCTCCTCGCTCTATCAGCGCCAGCCAGAGGTGCAGAAACAAGGCCACCGCTCACGCTGCAGGGCTCTGCCCGTCTGCCTGGGGACAGGCCACCCCAGTGCCACCGAACACTGGGCGCGCAGCACATCCAGTGCCCCGCTCCCCACAGTGCTTCCCCGCGCGTGGCCTCGGCCAAGGAGTCATTCCTCAGCGTAACGGGGCTTGTGAGGGGAATGCTGTGCCGTGGTTTGGGCTGCACTGGCCACCAAAGCAAAAGACAGATGCTCTCCACCTGTCCGGAGAAGGGACACGGAGCTGGTGAGGGGTCTGGAGCACGAATCTCCTGAGGAGCAGCTGAGGGAACTGGGATTGTTCTGCCTGGAGAAGAGGAGGCTCAGGGGAGACCTT
The DNA here is from genome assembly GCA_013400795.1 of Pluvianellus socialis. Classification (NCBI taxonomy): domain Eukaryota; kingdom Metazoa; phylum Chordata; class Aves; order Charadriiformes; family Charadriidae; genus Pluvianellus; species Pluvianellus socialis. Next base: position 4,168 of record VZTS01017039.1, on the reverse strand, counting down.
CTCACTCTCTCCAACTGCCCGAGAGGAGGGTGTAGCTGAGGGGGTTTGTCCCTTCTCCCAAGGAACAGCTGATAGGACAAGAGGAAATAGCCTCAAGTTGTGCCAGGGGAGGTTTAGGATGGATATTAGGAAAAATTTCTTCACCAAAAGGGTTGTCAAGTGGTGGCAGAAGTGGTGGAATCACCACCCCTGGAGGTACTTCCCAGCCAGGCAGACGTGGTGCTGAGGGACATGGGTTAGGGGTGGGTTTGGCAGTGGTAGGTTGACGGTTGGACTCGATGATCTTAACGATCTCTTCCAACTCAGGTGATTCTATGACTCCATGATTCTCTCCCACCTCTCTTCTCCAAGGAGAGGAGGGGGAGAGAGAAAGAGACTTCTGAGTACAGAAAAAAACTAAACTACTTCAATGAAAATATTAATTAATAAAATATTAAAAGAAAAGAAAATAATTAAATACATACAATATATATAAAACCATATCAAACTCCCAGGATGATGATCACGTCACTGACAGGCACGGGTAAAGTCCCAGAGTGGATTCAGCAATGGACAGGAGCTGGATTTCAGATCTGGATTCAGGAATGCACAGATCAGGATCAAAGGCAGGCGAGGAGACAGAATCCTCCTCGGAAGTCAGCCATTGAAGGAAGGGGACTGACCCTTTGATCCCTCAGCTTTTACCCTGAGCATGAGGCAGATGGGATGGAATCCCCTGTTGGTCAGTTTGGGCTCCCCCGTCCTGTCCGCTCCTCCCCGCAGGTGGGACCCCTCTACGCTTTTCCGCTTGCCACCCTCCAACGGGGCAAATAACACAGTTGGTTGGCCTTGGTGGTTATAGCAACAATTGTAAGAGCCTCTTCGCATCCCATTCCTTGGCATACGTTACAACTAATCAGGTCTTATCACTCTGAGAGTGAACATTTCTGCAGAATATGCTGCTAATTTCAGGGAGTTCAGCTCGTTAGAAGAGGCTTAGCTGCAAAGTGAAATTACAAAGCAGAAAACGGGTCCTGTTTTACCTCAAACCAGGACATCCTGACCGCACAGTCAAGCAGGGGAGCACCTCTCCACCGAGCTGCCGTGGCCCTGGGGCAACCCGTGCCCCAAAAACATGTGCCTCCATGGACCACCCCTTCCCAAAAATGCCTGATCCCCTTCCCAAACACACCTGTTCCCCTTCCCCACGCACGGAGAGGTGGCGGCAGCCCCGCGGCCACTGCAAGGAGCACCAGCAAGGCTTAACTTCAGCCCTGCTGTCCCACAGCGCTTGTCAGGATGGGAGCTGAGATGGGTGGACACCACGGCCTGAGGTCCATAGCAAGACGGATTGCTGCTGGAGCACATCGCTTTCCCTGCTCCTGCTGCCGCCAGTCTGCTCCCAATTTCATTTATTTCACTATTTCAAACTGCAGGTGTGGGAGAGGGCTGGGGCAAGGAAAAAAGCAAGGGTGCGAAAGGAAGAGAGCGTGGGTGGTCAGAAAAGACCAAGGGCTGCAAAATGCATCTGTGGGCAGATTAAAAAAAAAAAAGAAGATGGGTCTGCAACACCTTCCCATTCCACCAACTGAGATCAGCCCCGCCACGAAGCCTGCGCTATGGATCCATTTTGCGGCATCCAAGTCTTCTGTTGGCTCGTGTCAAAAGAGAAGCAGGCTGGGATTAGCAGCCAAAGCCAGCAGGGTGTTCCAACACCGCCACGCACAAAGGGAACAAAACTGAAGAGCCTGCTTTTTATTTTAAGTTATATTTTCACGGCTCTCTCTTCCCAGGGCAGACGAGTGTCCCCTCCCCTGTCCCCCTGAGCAGGCGCAGAGCTGCCCAGAGACCCACCTGGCTCCTTCGAGACGCTAAAAGCCCATGGCTGCCTCCCGGTATTCCCTCCGACGGGGACTGGAGAAGGAAGGACTCAGCGTGAATTTGGCAGCGGGAGGAGGGTACACCGGCACACGCAGCCCCCAGGTGGGACCAGTCCCAGCCCTTTCCCTGCAAAGCTGAACTCCTGTCCTGCAGCCGGGCCGTGGGCAGCGCGTGCACATCTGGGCAGAGCAGGCAAGGGGAGGTGAGCACCTTTCACGACCTCTAAGCCCAAGATGATTATTTCCCCCTCACTACATCCGTGCCAATAGGCTCCCGGCCAGAGGAAGCTGTTCATCAGAATTACGGGATGTTCATTAAAAACGAGCAAATAAAAGGAAGGAACATCTTTTCCTGATGAAGTAGCAAACAAGGAGGAGCAAGACCAGGACCTCCGATACGTGGCTGCTGCTCAGGCACAGCCAGTGCTCTGCGCCGAAGAGCACCGCATCCTGGCAAAGCCCAGTAAAGCCTCTCCCAGCAAAGCCCAGTAAAGCCTCTCCCGGCACACGGCCTCCCCACACCGGGGTATCCCCTCCTTGGCTGCCCACACGCACAGACGCAGGGCTGGAAGAGAGCAGAGAGGTCGTGAAACGCACCACTTCCCAACACCGCTTAGCGGGATGGTCCCCTTTGCGGGGCGGCGAGACACACGCGCCCTCCAGGCTCTCTTGCTGCTTCAGCACAGCCAAGGTAACGCTCAGTCTGCCCAAGTTCAGAGTCATCTATGGGTGGGGGGTGTTTCCAAACACCACCAGCCACGGATGAGGTGGTCCGTAACACGCAGCTCCGCCGGCACCCAGCGAAGGCAGGGACGGCCACCAGCAGGGACTTGGGGCCCCCGCAACGCTGCAGGTGGCTGCCTCGATTCACGGCAGAGGGGACACTGGCTGGAGAAGGAGCCACTGGAGAGGAAAGGGAGCTGGACCTGATGAGACAAAGCCATAACAGGCTGCTGAAGAGAGGCCATCCAGCAGCCAGGTGAAAGACAATGCCCAGGACCGAGAGCATTGTAGGATTAATCTGCTAACCGACTTCCTACGCCGACTTGAAAAAGCCACCTGCGCCTGCCTTTTCTCTGCCTGACACCACGCCTGGACCAGTTCTGCAAACCCTGTATTTATGGGGCTGCCAGGCACAAGAAAGCATTTTTCCAATATTTAATTTCTCAGATGTCCTCATCTCATGCATCAACGCTGCTTTTATGCACCCATAAATAAGCGCTTAGCGCTGCTCCCTTGGCCTGGTGCGACGGCTTGGGCAAGCAGCGCTCCATCCACGCTCGCCAAAAGGAAATGGGCATCCAGCCCTCTCAGATGTTTCCAAACCCAGCAGAGACAGGACCCACAGCTGGCCGGTGCCACTAACACGTCTGCGAAGGTGCGCAGGTGACTGCAAGAGGGCTGGCTCCCCCCACCCTGGTGAGCGCTCATGACTCTCCCCATCATCCCCATATGCCCATACGGTTGGACTTGATGATCTTAAAGGTCTCTCCCAACGTCAGTGATTCTGGGATTCTATGATCCCTGAGGGACGCTGGCTTCGGATCGGCTGAAGCAAGAGGAAGCAATTAGGACGCACTCCTGCGCTTCATCCCGAAAGCTGCTGAGGCCAGCAAGAACCCAAACCCAAACCTGCCAGACCAAAGAGCTGGTGATAGCACCACGGGTGGAGGGCACTGCCCGCACCCTGCCAGGGGCGTCCCAGCTGCAGTTAAACCTGCGCCGCTCCGCTCCCGGCTCCGGCCAACAGGAGGAGGCTTGCCCGCACCGGGAACGGGAGCGGAGCGTACGCGCAGGCACAGTGAGAGTCAAAACTGCCACCAGAGAGGCAGAGTCCTGCTTTCCTCGCCCAGCTCCCACTGCTTGCTGCTGTCAGAGCCCTCACGCTGCACGTGGACCTCGCTGACGCGAACCCCAGCCGAGAGGGCTCTCTGCACCCCTGCGGAGCCCCCACGGGAGGAGGAGCGTGGGAAGAAGAGAGGGGTGACGGGGAGCTGAGCCCGAGAGCCCCCGTGCCTCATCCCATGGATCCACCTGAGCCGCCAGCCCAGCCCTTCCCAGCCTGGCTGGGGGAGGACTTATTGTTCTCCCTGCCCTCCGCAGAGCGGACAACAAAACCGACCTCGCCTCCCCGCACGCGACTCCAGCGAGGGATGCTGCAAACAAACAGAAACCAAACCTCTCATCACAGATGCTGCGAGAACAAGGAGAAGGGAGGAGGCTCTAAATCTTCCCCACCACCGTTTATTCCTCCTCCCCCCCCAGGGGATGCGGGAAGGCCCAGCCCACCCTGCCCGCCCCCTGCACCC
>VZTS01017038.1:0-13293 GCA_013400795.1 Pluvianellus socialis | reverse complement strand
CCCCCCCCCCGGTTTATTGCTCTATGTACACCCAGCCCCAGGTCCCCGAGGGCGTCGCAGTGGCAGGAGCCCTGTCACTTCCTCCCTCCCTCCCCGATGAGCCCCGCTCTGCGGCGCAGACAAGGCCTCAGACGCTGCTTTTTACATCCTTTTAACTAATACCACATGACAGTGATTTAAGCTAATCAGTACAACCTCCCCGTGTCAATGCAAGAATCCTCATAACCTCGGTGTTTACATTAAGTACAGCAGTGTTTCAGCTATAAAAGCGCTTTCAAACTGACATTAACTGCAGCGTAACGATGTTAGATTGACTGGAGTTGGGTCAAACGCCTACCAAAAGCCGGCTAGAGAGAAGCTGCCGTTGAATTTATTGCGAGAGCCTTAGCGCGGGGTTGTCCTTGCCAGGCTGGGCTTCTCCTGGGCTCACGTAACCCGTTTTGCGTTTATGCCCTGATTTTTTGCACCGCTCCGCTTTGCTGATTTGCAGCCGGGCTGGGCTGTGAGCCGGGGGGGGGCGCCTGGCAGTAGCCCCCTGCCTCGCAGCACCCTTTTTACTGCTGGTGATTGCAAGCCCGGTTGCCCACAAGGTGCTGGAAGCGGCTGGAGAATCGCTCCGTGCCTCTTCCCTGCTGGAGTTTGCCGTCTCCACTGCTCTGCCGGCAAAAAAGGGGTTGTGTTGGGGCAAAAAAAGTCACATTATTCCAAGGCGAGGGTGATGGAGGGGCTGGAGGAGCTCGTGTGAGGGGCGCTGGGGCTGGGTCCCACCAGCTGGCGGTGGGGACACCCGGCCGCAGAGCTCAGCCCAGCGGGACCGGGGTGCAAACCCCAACGCCTGCGGCATCGCTCGCGCTCCGCGTTCCCCTTCGCCACAGCCCCGTGTCCCAGCGGGAGCCGCAGCCCAGGGGAGGAACCCCCTGGGACCGGGAGGCCACCGCGAGGTTCCTCTTACCCAGAGACTTTCAGCCCCCCGGGGGGACGGGGAATAAACTGCAGCGCTTTGATTTCTGCCTGTGCATGTCCACGCCGGCGTTTGCGCCGCTTCGGCTGTTTTGGTGGAAAATTTATTGTCGAAATAATTACGCCAATATAAAAGCAGTGCTTATAAAACACTTAGAGACGCGCAAGATCTGGGTTTTTTGTTTTCTGGGAGCGGTGCAGCTCTCCTCCAGGGTCTGCAGACACAGACACCCCCATGTCCCCCTGGGGTTGGTTTTGCAGCGCCCTCTCAGCAGCTTTTGGACATGCCATTCCCCAGATCGCTGGCAGGGACAGGTCTTGCGGCCACTTGTTTCATTCACCCTGATGGAGGGAGCCCCAAAGTGCCTCTGCACTTTATCCTGGAAGTCCTCAGCCTTTCCTTCCTTCTCTCCTTCCCCACTTTCCTTCCCCACACTCCCCCTTCCCTTCCCGTCTCGCTCCGTGCCTTTTCCTCCTCGGCGTCTGCTTCTCCTTCGGGGGACGACCAGTGCCCTGCTCCCACCCCAGTCACGTTTCAGCCCTGTTGTGTTTAAAAATAAAACAAGCCACTAAATGAAAAAGCTCTGAAAACAAATAAATAAGCTCTTATTACTATTCCCCAATCCCCCAAAGCCCCGGTCCCGCAGTCGTATCCCCTGAGGGTTCTCTGGCAGCCGCCGAGAAGCCGGAGCACAAAGTCCCTTCCCAGTCCCACGTGAAAGACCGTGGACCGTGTATCCGAGCACACACACACACACACGCGTCCACGCAGGTTTGTATGTACAGATATTTATCTCTCTCTCCCGTAACTCTGCTTAATCCATCTGCTCGTGTAGCAGCAGCTTTTTATTTGACTGCGATTTATACTTTCCCACAGGCTTTGAAGCCAGGAGGGACCGTGGCCGTCGCTCTCCGCGGCAGCCCTCGCCGTAGGACGACCATCCCACCACCTCGCTGTTTTCCCATTTCTTGGCCAGCGGCGTTTCGCTGGGAGGTGGGAGGAGGGTCCCCCAACACCTCTCCGCTCCGGATGGCTCCATCCCACGCAGGTGAAGGAGCCTGAGCGGGAGCTCCCCGACGCCCAGGCTGACTTTTGCTCCTGGCTTTGCCGGGTTTCTGGCCCAAAGGCACCCACCCTGCTCCCTGGGTGCTACCTACCGGCACGCTGCGGGCGCCTGGACCCACAGGGTGCTTTCTGCAGGCTGGGTGGGCTTTTATTGCGTGCAGCGGCATTCCCTGTCCCGTCTCACCCCTTTCCCGAGCACTCGTGGGGTCCCCGTGGGTGCGGGTGACACACCAGCTCCAGCAAGCGGAGGGGACAGCGGTCGCTCCGGGGTCTCTCGGAGGGCAGAGCAGCCCCTCCAGGCCTCCTGCGTGACCTTGAGCACATCTTTATTTCCCACGTCACCCTCTGTCCCCTTGGCTCTCCGCTGTTTTCAGCCTGGCCGCTGCCCCCCCCACCCAGGAACCCTTTACCCAGGGGAGCCGAGGACCCCCGGGCAGCGCAATTAAACCCTCTGCTAACGGACTTATTTCCTCGGCCACCCTCCACGGATGCTTTAGGAGCAGCCCCAAACCCAGGGGGGTCCACGAACCCCCCGGGTGACGATGCCCTCGCTGCCCCCCAGCACCAGCGCTGCGGGGGCTGCACAGCAACACCCGCCCGGGGTGGGGGGGGCTCAGTCCAGTCGCGGGGGGGGGGGAGGGGGGGAATTTTTTGGCGTGGGGGGACCACNNNNGAAGGAGGCAATTTTTTAGCATGGGAGGAACCTAATTAAGGGTTTTTAGTATTTTCCCCGAGCTGCTGCAGCTGGTGCTGGCGAGCGCTGCCCACAGGGTGGCAATATCCGCCCGGCGAGTGCGGGTCGGGCTCTGCCCGCACAGGTTGGGGGGGGGGTTGCCCAGAAATTGGGGTTTTTTTGCCTATTTTGCGGTTTGGCTGAGAGGTGGTGGTGTCGCAGAGCTGAAGGGAGGAGGTGGGCTGGGCAGGATGTTGTTTTCTTCCCCCCCCCAGGGCGATGCAGGGGCTCCTGGAGATGAGGGAATTGGGGTGGGTTTTTTTTGGTTTTTGGTGGGTTTTTTGGGGTTTTTTTGGTCCCGGGGGAGGTGGTGGCCGTGTCCCCTGGCAGCGGAGGAGGAGGTGCTGCATTGGGAAGGCCTCTCTCCTGCGCTGCTTCCCATCCCGGGCTGGGTGGAGGGTTGGGAAGCTGCTGGTGGACCCTGCTCCATGGGTGACACCAGCCTGGAGACTGGGGTCCAGCTGGGACATGCCCCCCGACGTGTGTCCTGGAGGTGAGCAGCCTTTTTTTGCTACAAGGACTGAGATTTTAAAGTGTTTTCCTGTTCTCTGTTGGGATGAAAAGTCTCTCTCTTTTTTTTTTTTTTTTTTTTTTTGTCCTTCTTTTTTTTCAAAGCCAGTGGAAAATCCACACAGCTATCTGGTTACTGAAGCATTTTTCTTCCTACCACTTCAAAACACCGACTTGCTCTCTCTTAACAGTCTTTCCCTACAAACTGAATTGTGAAACAGAATGTATTGTCGTTGAAAGGAAGTAAAATGCCAACGCGTTTCTCCTCAGTCCTTTTCCTTTAACCGGGAAGCTTCTCCGCACACCACTTATTTCAGGCAAACGAGTTCAGTTTCAACCAGTTGGAATTTTCTGTGAAAAATATTTAATCAAAACATTCCCAAACAGCCCTACTGTTAGCAACTAACAGATGCATCCGCGTTCATTAGCCCGAATGCTCAGGAGGAGCTGAGCGGCAGCCTTGGGCTGAGTCTGCTTCCCTGCTCCCAGTCTGAGCGGCCCTGGATCGGCACGCATGGATTTTGGCAGGTCCCGATCCTCTGGGAGAGTGTTGGGGAAGGGCAGCTCCATCGCAAGTCTCTGGGGTGGGAAATGCTGTTGTAGAGGTGAAGGGGATGGTCTGCGCTGGCTCTGTGTTCTCCCAGCCCCTTCCCCTGCTCCCATCCTGCTGGGGTGCCTAGGAAAAGGAGGATTTTGGGAGCAGGAGGGCTGGGGGTTGCGGCCGCTGCGTTCTTTCGTTGCACACGCCGTGTCCTGGCTGGACGCGGGGCGCTGCGCTGGGTCCCTGGGGGTGGGCGCTGGGGGTGAGCACCCCACCGACGCGGCCGGAGGTGGGTCTGTCCTGCGTGGAGGGACGGGGTGGGCGGAAGGAAGGTGGTGGCACCCGGCTCCCGGGATGGGGATGGAGGTCCTGGGGTGTTTCCCGAGTGGGGGGGCTGGCACCCATTTCCAGCCTGTCACCTCTAAGGCAAGAGACCACCCCGTGGTCCACGGGCAGCACCCTGATGTGCCTCAGCTCCGGAGCACTTGAACCTGGAAAAGCTGCTCTTCCCAGATGGCTGATTTGGGGGTGGGAGGGTTCCAGGTCCCCCCTTCCCCTCTGCAGCCCCTCCGGATCGGTTGATATTCTCCCATTTCTTCAACCCCACCCCCCCCCCCCCCCCCCCCCCCCCCCTCCGCCANCCCCCCCCCCCCCCCCTCCACGAGGCTCCTGAGACAAAAGCCATATCAACCACTTTTATTTCAAAACACGAAATAAAATTAACTAGGGGGAGAGGGGGGAGCCAGCTCTTCTAAAGAGCACCAAATTGTGTTGCTATGGAAACGGGAGGAGAAGCCCAGTAGCTGATGCTCTCCTGGGGCTCGGGGGCCGGCTGTACCAGCCGCGATGTTTTCTCATCTCTCATTCTTTCTTCTTTTTTTCTCCCCCCTGTTTGGTGGGGTTTTTTTTTTCCTTTCCCCTTCCCCTCCCACCCTTTGGAAATTTGTCTCAGTGACTCCGCGCTGCCCAGCGGCCCTGGCTGCCGGTTGGGGGGGGACACTGTGCCTTCTATTTGCCTGCGGGGCTGCGGGCAGGGACTCTTCCTCCACATGCCACCCTCTGCCAACACCCGTCTCCCACCCGCCTGCAGGTCCCGGGGGGCTGTTTGGTTTCCAGAGATGAATTTGGGGGACGCAGGAGCTCGGGGAAGCGCCCCCACCTCTGGCTCTGCCTCCTTGCGGCAGCTCTGCTCTTCTGCACCGCTGCCGCTTCTGAAATCGAGACGTGCTTTAAAAAAAAGCCAAACCCCCAAACCCCCTCCCTGTGCGGAGCGATGGATTCAGGCTTCCTGCAGACTCAGGCGTGCGCTGAGCGCGGGACACTGCTGCTTCCCCGGAGCGCCCCTGTTTTGGGTGACACTGGAGACTCTGCCCGTAGGTGGAACGCGGGGACCAGCCCGGTGGTGGCCCTTGGCTGCCCGCTGACACACGCGCGCGTCTACTGCCTTCAGCAAACCCAACTTCCAGCGTTTTCCAGCCGGCTGAGCCACCTCGGAGATGCAGCCTTTCCTCTGTCAGCTTCCATTTTGTTACCCGCAAGATGTTTTGAGGCGCTCGTGGTTCTCCAGCCTGCTGCTCCCGGCACCTTGCTCTCCTGGCGCTGTGATTCCCCGGCTTCGGGAGCTGCCGGCGGCGTTTGGCGTCTTGCTGGGAGGCATCAGGAAGGCTGTTTGGACAGCCACGTTCTCTCCGAGCTTTGATTTTTCTCCGATTTCCCGAGTCTTGCCCTCCCTGACAGGAGGCTGGTGTGAGGGGGAATGGGTGATGCTGCGGTGGGGTGAGTCCCCTGGGGTCTCTTCTTGCCGCACAGTACGTGCGCCCTCAGCCTTCCCGAGACCCCAAAACGGGGTCAGAGAGACTCTGGGGAGAGGATGGAGCTGTTGCCGGACACGCGGCTCGTGGCAGGGTTACACCTGCAGGCGTTGCTGCCGTGTCACAGCAGCCTGTAGCACAGGGACCTGTTGTCACCTGCTGATGCGGACAGGAGAGAACCCGCCACCCGTCACTCCCCGTCGTCCCTCTGCTCGTACGATTCGCATCCTTCCAGGCGTTTCAGTCGAAGTCGAAGGAATTGCAAACTCTTGACTTCAGGGAACCGTTGGTTGAAATCTCTGCAAGGCCAATTTACCCGCTGAATCGCTCCAGAATCAAATCACCTCAGCCCACGGCAGAGCTCGAAAGGGTGCTGGGACGCGGAGGTGCCTGCCCGGGTACCGCGAAGGGTCCCCCCGTGCCGCAGCTGCTGCCATCTGCCCCAGGCAGCTGCGTCGCGCTGGGTCTGGAAGTAGTTGGCAAAGTATTTAGGGGAGGGGAAAACTGCTATGGAAAGTAATATTTAATTAGCCCCAAGAGGAGCATTAATTGGCAGTCTTAATTTGAAGTCTTGCCAGAGCCTGTTGTATTCCTACACCATTTAGCATAAAATGGGTCTAGAAGCTAATTTGCAGGTCACGGTGATTTGATCGCATATGTGGGGCTGCGGTACTCCAGCCTGGGCAGCCGAGGGGGGGGGGGCAATGGGTTGGCACTCGGGTACCAAATGCCACCTGCCTCATCAGCTCCCCTTCCCCGTCCCTCGCCCCCTTCCCCATCCCTCGCCCCCTTCCCCGCTTTAAACCGGCGTTAACGCCATCACCCTGCTCCCGGCTTTGCTCAGGAGGGTTTGCGAGACCCGCCAAGTTTTCTGGATGAGTTGGGGGGGATGTGCTCACGGTGTTCCCTTTCTCCAGGTTCACTGAACTGCTCCGGACCCCAGTCCGGGCTGGGTGTTTCATGTCCTCCTGGCTGTATCCCAAGGTATAACTAGGGAGGAAAAGGCTGGGGCCAGCGAGTCGTGTTCTCTGATGCTCCTTATTGCCCAAAGGCTCATCCTGGGCGACGCTGCCACCCCCCGCCGTACGCCCATCTCGAGCAACTACCAAAGAATTTGTATTTGGAGCGACCTGGCAGGGAAAGGCTCTTTTTCTTTGCTACAGAGGTGAAGCCCCAAGGCTTGGAGAATCGGCTGAATAACTCACCAGGGAGCAGCAAACTGCAGGGTCCCTTGTGCCGTGTCCCCGTCCCTGGTTTTGGCAAGCCGTGGGATTCAAAACCAGCGGGGCTGGTAGGGGCTGTCGGCTCGGGGCCGGGGGAAGCCGATGCCGCTTGAGGAAGCGGCGTGGTGGGGATCCGCACCCCGTCTTCCTCCGCTCCATCCTCCTGCAGCCGGTTTCTATAGCGACTGGGTACCTGCCTTTCCCCACGGCACCTGATTCTCATGCACAGCGTCACCCTCCAGAGGCCGAGGGACCCAAGCAGCGGCCGCCCTACGACCTGGGAGCGCGTGTGGGTGCCGAAGGGTCCCTGTGCCGCTTGGTGGAAGCCCTCAGCTGCGCTCACGTGCTTCGGTTTGGTGGGCGCACGCTGCTCCCCGCGGCAGCGCCCGTGCGTGACTATACGTGTTATCCCCAATCCTGCAGGTTTCTGGACTAGGCAGAAGCTGGTGAGACCCGTAAAGGTCCTCAGTAGGTTTGTCTTTTGCCCTGGATCTGGGATCCCACCTGGTCGGAGGCATCAGTGTCTCCCTATAGAGGCTGGAGGTGCTTGGAGTAAACACAGCTCCTTTTTTTTTTGGGCAGGGGCACACAGGAGCCTCCACGGCCAGAATGGGGGTTACGCTAAACGCCGGTTTTTGTCTCCCAACTCCAACCCAGGAGGAGGTCTGTGTGCCAGCCTGGGACGAGAGGGGCACTGGAGGTAGTGGTCTCTTGCTGCCTCTATCGGGGACTTACTGCTGGGCTGCAGGTAAGTCACCGTCCCCCTTCCCTACCGGGCTCCATGGGCATCTCACTGGGCTCCAGACTCCTCAGCAGGTCTCCCAGGAAGCTGTGCCCAACCTCTCCCGCGTCTGGACAGCCGTCTCCAGAGAACCCTGCAGATTTATTGCATGACGGCATCGGCAAGGCACCGAGCGCGTCAGCACGGTCCCGTCCCCCCACCCCCCCCGCCCCGCCGGCCGGGCGAGAGGGGCTGGCTGCAGCCCCGCTGTCTGCGAGCCCGGCCATAAACCACTCCGAAACGCCCAAACAAACAGCCACCCCGGACCCCGCGCAGATCCATCCCGTGCCACCCCGGCGTGGGGAGCGTGTCCCCCCGGGGAGGGTCAGGCAGCGCTTCCCTGGGTCCCGCATGAGGTAACGCTCCCAGACGGAGCGATGCACCCGCGCGGAGCCGGGGGCAGGTGTCGGGAGATGGGAAATGGGGCTGCCTCGCTCGCGTGGTCTGTGCTAACCGGCCGACACGGAGAAAGAGCTCCTCTTTGACAGGGAAGGGAAACCCTGTCACTGTCAGCACGATTTGACGCTCTAAACGGCAAATCGGTCCTGCTGGTTTCCAGGCGGCCTCTTCCCACACGTGGGTTCATCTCCCGGGATGGACGGAGTTTGTCTGTACCGCTGGATACTCCTGGCGCGCTGGGGCAGAGCTCAGCCCTGGCGTTACTCGAGCCAAATGCTCCCAAAAAACGTGCTAAAGAGTGGTCATGCAAAAAAAAATTGAAATCTGCATTATACTGTGGTTTTTTTCCTTCCCCCTGCGCAAAGTACTTCGCAAATCTGTCAGTCCTTCCCTCCAGGGGGGGTCCTGCAATTTGTTCCCCGGGGGTCTCGCCTTCACGGAGGGTCTCTGCCCCCAGACACCTCCGCAGGGCGTCCGTGTCCCGTGGCACGGGGCGGCCGGTCACTTGGTGAGCAAATCAATCCCACGTCTTCGCGCCTGGGTTGGTGGGTCTTCACCTCTGCCCAGCTCTGAGGTCCCGGCCTCGTCAGCTTTGCTAATGACAGCACTTTTCTGATGATAGATGTACTTGTTTTCTTAGGGAGATGCTTTCTCCTTAAAGGCATACAGCCTTTGGTGACATGCTTAACAAGGAATCGCAGAAAGGGAGAGCTGGAGGGGACCTTAAAAGGTATTTTAATTTATCCCCTGCCCCAAGGCAGGATCAACTATTCCTATATAATTTCTGACAGATATTTGTCTGCCTTGTTCTTAAAAGCCTCCAGTGATGGAGATACCGCTGCCTCCCTGGGCTGTCTGTCGCAGGGCTCTAACAGTCCTTATTATTAGAAAGTTTTTCTTACCATCTAGTCAAAATCTCCCTTGCTGCAGTTTAAGCCCATTATTTCTTGTCCTTTCCGCAGCAGACACAAAGAACAGATTATTCCTGTCCTCTGCTGCTGCCCTTTATGTCTTTGAGGACTGTCATCGTGTCTTCCTCCGTCTCCTCCCGTTCCGACCCAACAAGCCCCGGTGGCACCAGCCTCCCCGCTGCCTCCCCACCTTCCACGGGTGCCAGCGCTGCGGGATGGGCTTTGCTCCGGCGGCTTCAGCCTCCGAGCCAGGGAGAAACTTGTAAGCAGAGTTTGGATGTTGGGTTTGGTATTTTTTCCTTTTTTTTCCTGGCGGCTGTGACTGGTGCTGTGTCCTGCATCGGGTCCCACAGGGTGGCCTGGGAGGTTTGGGGAGGCGGTGGCGGTGCCTCCGCGCAATAGCTACGGGAAAGGCAGCGCTGCTGAAGGTAGGGCTGGTCTCTGCCGCAAACAGATGTGCCACATCTGCCTGTAACCAGGCTCGGGAGTCGCTGGCAAAGGGGTCAGTCCCTTGTGCTGATGGACCCGGGGTGTCACCGATGCGCCACGCTGGTGTGTGTTGCGGTGGCTCCTGGCAGTGGAGAACCCGGTGAGGAGAGCAGCGTTTGCCAGTTTGCCTGCTGCCACCTTCATCCCTGCCACCCCCCTGGGACGGAGCCCTTGGCACACCCGATGCTGGCCAGGGATGGACAAACACCTCCCGTGCCACCAGACCTGACGGGGTCCTGGGCTGCCTCCCCGCTCCGCACCGGAGAGCGGGCACTGCCCAGCACGTGCGAGCGCTCAGCCTGATGTCAGCCTCAGAAAACCCAAGAAAACCCAGTTGCCTTGTTCCCCACCTGCTTCATCCAGGATTTCTCCATTCCCAGCCACTCCCTACCCCAACTGCCCGTTTCCCCCCATGTTCTGAGCTCCTTTCTGCCCGTTTTTACCACCCCGTCGCACCTCTCAGCTGGGCTGTGGCTTCCCTGGAGCCACCGAGCTCGTGCTGCCTTCCGTCCCGGTGCTGGCCCCTTGCTCTGCTCTTCGTTAGGCTGCAGCTCCCATTTGCATGTTTGATATTTAATCGCAAAGCCGCCTGACAGATCTCTTCCCTCCCGTCAGCGGTTTGTAGTCTAATGACTGTTTTGTTTCTGACTGTCAGCTTTGCAGGAGGCAGTTTGCTGATAATTTGGGAGAAGAAATTTGGAGTTTTTTCCACCCCCACCCTTCTATTCTTCTAGGTTACTTAAATATATGTGTAAAGTGTGTATTTTTCCGGCATAGTAATTATTGATGTTTAAGAGGGTTGGTGTCCCCACCCCTTCTCCCTGCTCCCCTGCGGGGATGAGCTTGGTTTACTGGGATTTGGGATCTTTATACCCTGTACTTCAGGCATTTCACAAAGCAACAGGTGGAGGGATGAGAACTCCTGCTTCCTCTGTGGTTTGGCCCGTTAATGGGAAAAAAATCACTTGGGAAAGCACCGTGGCTTGGGAGATGCCAGGAGTCCTGGCACCAGCGGAGATGAACGCCGGCTCCTTCGTGTGGGTTGCACGGTTATTTCCCTGGCTCCGTGTGCAGCTGGGGAAGAGTCCTGGTTTCGATCCATCGGAGCACAACAGCAGTTCGTACTGACTCTTCTTTGGCTCATGTGATCCACCACTATTTTGTGGTCCGACATTATGGTTCACCAAGACTTTCATTAGGGAAATCAATGAGCCATATCATCCTGGTGCTCTCTTGGTCATTGAAAAAGCATAAATAACGCTGAAGCCCGTTGTGTCTCCAGGGCAACAGGAGCAATCATCAAACACGTCTGGTTTTCTGTGCAGAATACCCTAAATCTGTCGTTCTGGGCTCAATAAACACCATCCCTCGACTTCTTCGCAGACCTTGGTTGGGTGATCGTTAACACCGCACAGTGCGATCCCGGCCGGGCTGGGAGCGCGGTGTGGAGCCAGCCTTGCCCCGGGGTCTGCGAGTGTTCACGACTTCTTTGGCTCCGGGGGGGAAATCCTCAGGCTTTGCCAGCTAAAGGTTCAGGCAGCAACTTCTGTCGTCTGTAGCCGCTCTATATAACCAACAAGCTTAATTTTTCCTTCCATTGAGCCTGAAAAAATACTTGGCAGTCTCCCTGGCTGTAACGAGGTCTGCCGTTACCTCTGGATCCGGACTCTCTCGTGGCAGCTTTTTAGCACCTTCGTGGTGGCGTGGAGCTGCCTTGCCGTGCCGGGTGGACCTTGCTGGGCCAGATGGACAGGGTGATGGGGACGGATTGTGGAGATGGGGACGGATTGTGGAGCTGAAGGTGCTCCACGGTGGGCTCAGGTCCCCCAGCCCAACCTCCTCTCCTGCCTGCAGACACCAGCCCCCAGCGCCGCTTCTCCCCTCCTGCCTCCAACCCTCCCGACAGGCTCTTTTTTTCTTTTTTCTTTTTTTCTCCCCAAGATTCACACAAATTGGTTTTTCTCTCACAAAATTGCCAGCAATTCCACTCAGCGTGAACTCGGTAGTGAGGCATCTCGGGATTCTTCCCCCTGCCTCCTCCCTCCTCTCCCGCCGTCTCCAGCTGCCCGTTCTCCCTCGGGAGCTGTTTTCATCCCACTTTCTTCTCCGATTGGCAATGTTTGTGAAAGGGAAGGCACCTATGCATGAGAACAAGGACTGCTCCAGCTCCTTCCCTTCCCCTTGGCTGCTGACAGCCCTCAGCCCTGCAGGATTGATGGATGAGGGAGAAGCACCCGGCCGCGGTGCCCGTGTGGGTGAGGTTGTTGCCCAAAAACCCAAACGCGGGTGTGCAAAGCTCCTGCAGTTTTCCACGCTGCCTCCTCCGTGCCCAGCGTCCGTCCCCTGCGCTCGCCCGGCCGGGCTCCGGCTGGAGGCTTTTCCACCCCAGGGATATGATTTATTTGCTGCATCTTCAGGACTCAAGTGGTATTGAGCGGGCTTATTGGAGAGCTGGTTTCTGGACAGGTTGAATTAGGGGCGGCAGCGTGTAAGCGCTTTTATTTATTTATTTATTTTTCTTTCATCTCCTTCTTGCTCTGAGCTTTTTAGGGACAACTTGCCAGGTCCTGATGTCATGGACTGATGTTATGAATGGAGCCAGACAAAATCTGCCCACTTGTGGGGGTCCGGCAGGTCCTGGTTCCCCCTCCTTGCTGTGCATCCGCTCTGCAGAAGCCCCTGGTGACCAGCCCAGGGTGTCCACGATGCTCCTCAGCCCTTGTCCCCAGCAGCTTCTGCTACCCCCGAACACAGCGGGGCTTCCAGAGCTCTCGCAGACGGTACTGAATGGGCACGTTGTCGGCTGACGAGGCTGGCCAATTTACTCTGCAAATTGGTACCCGGCTTTCGTAAGAACACTGAAAAAGTCCCGCAAAGCACAACAGCTTGTGGTAGCCTCCCCGCCACCCACCTTCCCTTAGAGGCAGGCAAGTATGGATCGCCCAAAAATAGAGATGAAGAGTCCTGGAGGAAGCAGATGGCAGATGGGACCAGATCCCCGGCTATCGGGTTTTCTGTCAGCGCTTTAACTGTACGATCATCCTCTCTCCTCAGCTTTCAAGTATCTCGCTGTTCCCTGCACCGAGGGGATAGACTCTGGCTGTTGGGTTAATGCGTGTGAGGGCTTCTTAGAACTACGAGGACTTAGCGATGTGGAAGGTAGATTAGGGAGGTTTCTCCAACATTTTAAAGCCGTGATGCCTTTTGAAGTCTCCTTAAAGCAGCAGCCACATGAGGAGCAGGTGGGATTAGCTGGAGGAAACCAGAAGAGAGACAGCGTATTGCTGCGCCAGAGCACCCCTGGATTTCAAACGGCACTTTGATATTCCTGTCCTGCGGTAAAGATCTCCCAATAAAGCACTCAGCACTCGTCGCAGCCGCCTGGGTGATTTCCTTCCATTGCGTTATGGGTCGTGGAAACGGGGCCAGGCGCTGCCCGGGAGCACGGCGGGGGATGCCCCCTGTGCCACGTAGCCATGAGCCTTCACTGGGGACCAGTGTGCCAGCGGCGCTGGGGGCTTTGCTGGGCCCCCTCCTCTCCGCTTGTGATTTCTTGTTTTCCTTTGTTCTTCAGCCGCTGGAAGGTGCCGGACTGACGGCTTTGCCTCCTGGCCGGGGGCAGGTTAAGGGGTAAGAGCTGCCTTCCCGGCTGCCTTCTGCCACCCTGGGGAGCTGGAAGTCAAAGGAAAGTTTGTTTTGCAGCCCTGAACCCAGCGCCTGCTCCTGTGGGCACAGCCCGTCGTCTTCACGCACCTCGTAACCACCGAGCAGGGTCGATGCTAAAGAAACGGGGGTCCCAGCCGGCTACCTCAGGCAGGTTCTGGTGGCCGGCGGGGCCAGGGAGGGGATTCTGCCCCTCTGCTCCGCTC
>VZTS01017037.1:62017-74975 GCA_013400795.1 Pluvianellus socialis | reverse complement strand
GCACTCGAGCTGTGGCCTCACCAGTGCTGAGTACAGGGAGTACAGGAAGTACTTCTTCAAACAGGTACTCTTCTCCAGCCACAACAGTTCATCAATAAACTTCCTCTAACGTGCGCTCCCAGCTGCAGCAGGGTTCACTGGACTTCCCCCAGTTTCTCACTTAGAATTTGGTAGAGCAGGGGACAAGCTCCGATATCTGCGTATTCGGAGAAGCGGAGAGAAATGAGAACACTGACCAAAAGAGTGTCAGCTCGTGTCAGAACTGCCCTTTTGTATCCGTGCCATGGCTTCCAGCACAAAGCCTGGGATTCATCTCCCAGAACTTCAGCTGCCCGTCAGACGGGCACCGTCTCTGCGGGCACCCAAGACCCACAACGCAAGGAAAAAGAGGCAACTCCACACACAAAAGTGATTTCCTTGTAAAATAAAAATGGCAAACCCTTTCTAAAGGCAACGTAAATTAAACTAGAGAAAGAAAGATGAGAGAGGGACAAGGGGCGTTCAGAAAAAGCTATTTTTTAATCTAGGAAAGCTGGTTTACTCAAGCACCCTTTAAGACAATGATCTGAATCATCCTCCCTATAGAAGAACAAGAGTCTCTCTGACCTTTGGATTACAAATGACATAAGGGAAAATAAACTCCCCAAACTAAAGACAGCCTTTTTTGAATACCTCTGTTGCATAACGAAAAAATTACAACATTTACCACAAACAAAACTCGTTAGATAAGTCAGTCTCAAAACTCTTTCAAGCGTACAGCAATTGAATTTGCCACAGCTTGTATTGTTGGTATATGAGATCTGAAGACTCTTGTGTAATTTCACATTTCTTTCAGAATGAGCATTTCTGAAACAGTGTTCTCTGTGTGTCCAGCTCTGGAGCCCCCAGCATAAGGAGGACACAGACCTGCTGGAGCGGGTCCAGAGGAGGCCGCAAAGATGATCAGAGGGCTGGAGCACCTCTGCTGTGAGGACAGGCTGGGACAGTTGGGGTTGTTCAGCCTGGAGAAGAGAAGGCTCCGGGGAGACCTTAGAGCCCCTGCCAGTATCTGAAGGGTCCTACAGGAAAGCTGGGGAGGGACTTTTTACATGAGCATGTAGTGACAGGATGAGTGGTGATGGCTTCACACAGGAAGAGGGGAGATTTATAATAGATCTCAGGAAGAAATTCTTCACTCAGAGTGGTGAGACACTGGAACAGGTTTCCCAGGGAAGCTGTGGATGCCCCATCCCTGGAAGTGTTCAAGGCCAGGTTGGATGGGGCTTTGAGAGACCAGGTCTAGTGGGAGGTGTCCCTGCCCGTGGCAGGGGGTTGGAACTCGATGATTTTTAAGGTCCCTTCCAACCTAAACCATTCTGTGATTTGTTTTTCACAGGGTTCTAAGGCAGAGTTCAAGTACAACATCACTCTGTCAGACAATCTCCTGCTCGATAAGACACCCAGCTTACTGGTGAAGCAGGTAGGGATACACACTATAGAAAATGGGGTTTCACAGCATTTCACTTATCCTGCAATATTTTAAACAGGAGGAAGTGTTTTCCAATGTTGACGAATAATCTTTCAGTATATGAACTGCTTCAGAAAGCGGATAGGCATTACACAGATGACAATTCTGACGGATAACAAAAATTGTTGGTATTTACTCAGTTTATGCTCTAAGCAGATAAAAAATTACAGGTTTGAAGTGGGAATGCATTCTCAAAGCTCTACAGCCCGTGTGAACAGACTACGCCAGGATGTCCATTTTTGCCCTTCAGACTATCACAGTTAAGTAAGACAGACTGCTGGATGCAAGCACATTTGCCTGCAGAGGCATTACAAACACAGGAAGCCCAAACTGCTTGTTCTGCATACCATATAAATTACCTTTACTTCAAAGATTACAAATCAACCACCCAGATCTGACTCAGATTGTTACCTATTTTAAAGATTAAGACAATTTAATACAAAATACAAAGAGATTAAGCAATTTCCTTGAAAACTATGCAGGAGGTCTCCTGCAAAGCACAGAGACTAACTTCACTTGACCTTCTCTGGCAAGGGCAGCCTTCCTCCCGTTCACATTTAGGGTACGAACAAATCCACTCCCTTAGATCAGTTGGTTTTGGTTTTTTTTTTTTTCCTTCCCACAGGCAGTCATATGGAGTGCCTAACTGCATTACGTTTGGTGAAGTACCTGAAAGTCTGCAGCAGGGAATGGAAAAACAATGGGCTTTTGAAGTGCTTGACTGTAAAGCCCAAGTAGTCTTTTATTAGGTTTTGCTTCAAAATGTAAATATATAATCTTGATAAGCTAAGTGATCACAATCCTAAGCCATTCAAAATTGTTAGGCAACCTATTTTATTACGTTTCAAAAGCATTCTAGAAAGTTTTAGGAGGGAAAACGTCTGCGTTACAGCAAACAATTAAAGCCCGCATCAAATGAGGACAGACAATATCACAATAAATCTCTCAAAACATCACTTACGTGTTTTAAGCATTCGGCCCTGGTGAGCATTACAGGTTTAAGTACCCTAGATATTGAATTTTTCTACATAAAACAGGCACAGTGTAGAAGCTGTCAAACAACTATCCCTTTCACATTTCAGTCCATGGATGTATTTAGTAATTATTTAAAGAGTGACAATCACATAGATGGTTTCAAACCAGGAAATCAAACAAAACTATGAACTAACTTTATGATCTATCAATTGTTCCAAGATCAAAATATGAACCTGTTTGTCCAAGTAAAAATAATCCATATAAAAGACAACATTTCAAACACTAAAGTACTTAAAATCTCTATTAAATTACATCCAGGTAAGATTTGCAACTCAGTAACCGCATTATCTTTAACCTACAACAACCAACAAAAGAAGTTTTAAACCATTTGCAAGATTCGTACATCACAAAGGCTCAACTTAACATTAACCAGTAAAACCCATCTCCAGCAAGAACTTTAATGTCTGTCTGAAGAGGAAAATTTACAGCACTGTAATTTATTTCATTTAACTTTTTCCGAAATGACTACTGATTAAAGACACCAAGCCAAGATACATGAAGGGGAGAGATTTTCAAATTATGGCTGTTCTGCATTTACTGAAAACCATTTCACAGTGTCTTAAGTGAAGCTCTTAAAGAATAAGACATAAAAATTAGTCTCCCTGCAATTTTGTCTGGACCTTCTAAAAGACGATGAAGTGCATAAGAAGTCCTATCAGAGGAACTTAAATTACAGAAAGAAAAGAGGACAGAACTTAAACATAGATGGCCACAAAGTCTGAAGAAAAGTCTGTTCTTCCTTAATACTTTGATAAAGCTTTGTCCATGTGAACTACCAACAGACATTAAAGTCAACTTATGTCCAGTTTGGCTGTGGAGGGAATGTGAAACGCAGTATTTAAGTATTTTTTTCTGGGCCCAGCAATGTTTGAAACCTCATCCTTAGATCCTGTTTGAAACTGTTTTAAAATTGACAGAGAGTCAAGTATTGAAGTCCTGAAGAGAGAGAGGCTGGAGAAGGGAAAAAGTTAAAATTGAGACCGCGTCGTTAGAAACCACGCAGCTGATCAAACAGGAATGCCTGTTTGGATGAGCCGTTCCACAGCACACAGCTTTTATGTTTTGCAAAAGGACAAGTTATCGCATGTAAAACAGCAAATAAGAAAGATCCCACTGGGACAACTGGGGACAGTTCCACTGCTAGAACAACGCTGCAGGAACACCGGCGCTTACCTGATGTATGGTTCCATCAATTTCAACAGGAACGATGAAATCAGCATTGCTAATTGGCTGGAAAGAATGACAAGGAAATAAATCAACATTAAAAATACAATCATCGGAGGGAAAATTTCAGAGGTGCACAAGAGAAGAGTACTTCTCAGCAACAAATTGATAAGCATTGTTAATTACACACATCCACTCTGTGTGGACATCCTTCACGCACACAAGTCGGAACCGTACACAGCCGTATTCCCTGGATACCGCGTTCCCCCCTTACCTCATCTTTTTAAGCTTCATGCAATGTAATATGCTTTACTGCTTGAATAACCCCCACTACCAGGATAAAAACCTATTTGGATAACTCTTTCATCAAGTCTGTATGGATGATGACAATGAAATTCAGCTATGCGCTTCACATGTTCTGATCTGTGTCATCAATTAATAACTCATTAAAAACAAAGACGGCAATAAAAGTAATACCTAAAGGTTATATTTGAATCAGGAGCTGCAACAAGTCATACCGTTAAATGATTCTCAAGATGTGATACCTCAACAGAACGTGCTATACCCATCAAATTAATCGTGTAAAACTGCATTTTAATTCAAAAGGGAAGAGCACACACACTCTGTCCAAGTCATAGAATCACAGAATCACTTGGGTTGGAAGAGACCTTCAAGATCATTGAGTCCAACCATAAACCTGTGCCAAAACCACCCCTAAACCATGTCTCTCAGCACCACATCTGCCCGGCTTTTAAATACCTCCAGGGACGGCGATTCCACCACCTCCCTGGGCAGCCTGTTCCAATGCCTGATAACCCTTTTGGTAAAGAAGTTTTCCCTAATATCCAACCTAAACCTCCCCTGGCACAACTTGAGGCCATTTTCTCTTGTCCTATTGCTTGTTACTTGGGAGAAGAGACTGACCCCCCACCTGGCTACACCCTCCTTTCAGGTAGTTGTAGAGAGTGATAAGTCCTTGAATGCATTTTCCTAGCCTGTTAAATACAACTTATTTCTTAAGACTTATTGTGAAAAACTGTTGGTCAGGTAAGATTATTTTGGAAAGCAGAAAAGCGTACTTGTAAACAGCTGAAGACTACGTAGTCCAGTCCTGGCTAGGCAGCAGTGGTAGCTGGGGAGCACACTGCTAACCATGTTTACTAGTTCCAATGGGCATCAAATTTGGCAGAATCCTTTGCTACAGCTCACGCATTACATCCGAGATTAAAAAAATAATCACGTAAACACGCCCAGCCGAAGCCTGAAACTCACCCAACGACCTGCAGTTTGGAAATGAGCTGCCAAATAGAGTTTCAACAGGACTGATGAACAGACTACGTGCTTCACAGCTAACTGCCTAAAACCAAGGCTGAGAGCAGTTTGGCTGGTAACTGGTATGGCATTACTGAGGCTGGAAAACATCGTCGCTCAGCTCTATCAGACTTGCACGGACTTTCCCACCGGGTTTTCAACAGACTCATCTCAGGTACCACCAAAGAGGTGCCCCTGAGGAATCTGCAAGACTAGGAAGAGCCTTCAAATCCATTCGGGGGAACGAGGGGGTGCCAAGAAAGTGGAGAAAGAGCTGAGGCAAAGAGACTGAGAAGCAGAATGCAAACCGGTACGCCTCTACGGGCGCTCTGCGAAAAATGGTAGGAAAAAAGAATCCTGCAGTATTAACCTGACAGCATCGCTTTGACCCATTCCCCGGGAAAACATGAAAAATTCCACTGTCAAACAACCTTGGGGAAAGCAAAGTGACCGTAAGAATTATATGGAGGGTAACGCCCCCTCTGAGCAGCGAAGTAATTAATAAGGGAGATGGCTCGATCCGATGTCTGCAAGTGCTGCGCCAGGGGGCACGCGAGAAGCTACGCTGAATCCACCCGTCCTCACCAACCAGTATCGGCAACCGAACCTCCACAGCAGCCGTGCTGGCAAACTCCATCCTCTTGATGACCACCGTGCTAGTATGATCTGAAGAATTCCTCAAATCCCACAGATACAATCTAGATTTTTTTTTTTTTTTTAGCTAAAATCAAGCAATTTCCAAGATAGAGCCCCCTTTCTGCTCCTGAAAGAGACAGAGGGGAGGCTCCCATCTGTCACCTGCATGAAGGCCTCAGACGGAGGATACAGTCATAGAATCACTTGGGTGGGAAGAGACCTTCAAGATCATCAAGTCCAACCATAAACCTATGACAAAAATATGCTCCGCAGCGTCTCCAACAGCCACCGAACAGGTACACAAAAAGATTCTGAAGCTTCACCTTAAAAGAAACCCAAACGAACTGTCAATAAATCTCAGCCACCGAAGTTTTCAAGTGGGTGCCAGCTCCCTGCATACTTTGGAGAGACTTGCACGCACTTGATAATATATGCATGACTCCCTTAAGCAAGAGAAATATTCTGCAGTAGCAGCAGCAAACGAATAGGTCACTGCAAGTTGCAAAGGTTTGGAAGCCCACTGATAAAAATATCGCTATTACTAAACTTTCTTAACAGGAACTACACCAAGCAGATGTCAAGAGAAAACCACGTTCTGTTTAGACAAGCTACTTTTTTGCTAACAAATAAAACTCATGCTTAGTCTCTGTAACTTTGCTAACTAAACTACTCTTAACTACGTGTTTGCTTCTCCCCACTTGCACTTTAGGCGCTACGTAGCTTTCTTGTTGGCACAAGTGAGAAGGAAGAGAGCGTGGACTGGGGTTCTGTGCTTCATCACGATGGGAAGACAGGAGAAAAGCCTGCAATGGGTTGCCGGACGAAGGTTTCTGGGGTTGTACCCATGAAGCACGTACGTGCCTCCACTGGGAACGGCAGAGAGAGCGTGGAAAACAACAATGCATTTCCATTGAAAAAAACCTTTACTTTGGTTAGAACTGTTTCTATTTAACAGAACGCTTCAGCGTTCTAAATGTTCTAAAAAAAGAGTTTCACAGCCAGTTTTGAATACGACTGCATTCCAGACTTGCATGTGGTTTAATTCATTTTATACAAAACCATGTTTACATCTCTTTGATTTAATAATTTATGATTTTTGCTTCTATTATTGTTTTATGATGAGAATGATAACTGTAATGTCTATCTATTCCTTTTTTACTCTTGCCAAAGCACCCCAAACTTTATTCCTTTAATATGCACTTAACATGAAAGACTAGTACCTCCTTAGAGCTTCACAAATATGCAGGGACATAAAAAGACAAGAATTACCCATCCTTCCCATGTTGCTGCTTTCATAAAAGAGCACTTTAAATACTCTGCCTCTCTGGTTCTGTTAAAAAAAAGTTATCTGCATTTGAAATATGAAGCCTATTTCATAACAGAATTATGAATTCTAAAACATCATGTGTTTTAAATAAAGCCTTTTGTACTAAAAATCACCAATTTATGTATGCTTTTACAGCTTGTAAGTGCGGACTTGCCTGGTAGAGCACTGTTTTAAAAGAAACAGCAAATTAACTTGATGATGCAGGCAGAGCACTGTTCACATCGGTGTTAAAACCCCATGTCTTCTGGGAATCCATCATATTTTTAATGACCACAACGGCCTTACTTCAGCTAAGTGAGACAAAATTCTGTGAAACGAAATCTAAGTGGCACCACTGGACAGTACCAGGCACTAAACAACTAAAGCCATTTTGTCCTACACTTGGGTTTTCTCTTGCATACTCCCATCACAGGGCTTCACACTAAATAATGCCAGCATGGCTGGAGGACTCCAGTACTGCAGAAACTCCAACGTTCACCTCACACCATTTATCTCACAGAAAAAAGGACCCGTTTGCTTTTCCTAACACGAAACATTATTCAGTGTTCAAGACTAAGCAGAATAACCTTTTAATTTTTCTTAAATATCTATTTAACGTAATTTAAATACCCATTAAATGTCACTTCAATAAACGGGATGATTAAAGCAAGCCCACTAAGACAGGACTCTACAATAAAAGCAAACCTCAATCCTACAAGAAAGGATTTACACTATGTCAACCATTAAACATGCGTTTCTTGAATGCGGTTAAAAAAAAAGCTTAATAACCACCTAAGTTGAATCTCATTTTGTTTCAAAAACCAGAAAAATCACAGTAAAGTTATCCCCAGCATTCAGAAAACAAACTTTTATTTTTACATTTCAGACAACGCTAAGTCTAACGCTTCATTATTTTAATGTAAATTTAGACTTTTAAATTCAGCCTTCCCTTCCTACTTTTGACTTCTGTTTAATTAGAAAGGCATGGTCCCTCCCTTCCCAGTCCAGCCATGTTTCTAGTCCCCCTGAAAAATTCTCAAGTGCAAGTTCAGTCTGGGTATAGAAGATGAGGATCTGGCACTGAGGTTGAGAGGTTCCTGTCTGCCACAGCAAATTGTTATACTCCGTTAGGCACAATAAAGACAGAGCAGAATCTTAGTTTCAGTTTGAGGCACAGGAATATTTGTTCTAGTATCTCCATATAAGGTCTTCTTTAAGTCAACAAAGACAGGCCCTTGCCAAATTCTAAACCACAACATGAATTATGGTTTGCGTATTTACATGCTGGCAACTAAATACTGCAGGATTAGAACGCTGAGTTTATGCTAGCAGTGAAAAATGGAGTGCAACCAAAACTAGAAGACTATAAAGTTGGTGGTAACTCTAGTTTGTGACCAGCAAGAA
Source organism: Pluvianellus socialis (assembly GCA_013400795.1). Classification (NCBI taxonomy): domain Eukaryota; kingdom Metazoa; phylum Chordata; class Aves; order Charadriiformes; family Charadriidae; genus Pluvianellus; species Pluvianellus socialis. Next base: position 66,612 of record VZTS01017037.1, on the reverse strand, counting down.
AACGTACTATTGATTCTTATAAATTCTCCAGTATCAAAGTATGAAACTAGCAGATACTTTATCATGTCTGACATTTGCTAAATGGAAATACTACCAGTACTCTAAGCCAGAGTAGGTTATTTGTGTTTCTGAATTCTCTTATTCTAACTTTAGCCCTACTTAACAATAGAAAAATACCACTACTTCCACCACATGCTGAATTCTGAAGGGTTATGAAAGTTGATGACTAACTCATCAGAAACAGCTAAATGCTATTTGCTTTCCTGTTGTGAAAGCTAAATACTTAAAAATACTTACTGCGATTGGGACAGCAGCCTGACACAGAAAGCAGGCTTCTCCGGCAACGCAGCCCAGCAAACACTGGTGCCCAAAATCTACTGTTTTATCTACCCGGCATAAAGCTATGCTGCATGCCCATTCTCCTCGACTGACTATGGCATCATTTAAACATTAAAAACAAAACCGTATCTTCAGAGCAACGAGTTTTGTTCCTGCTAAGATACAGCTCCTTGTTGGAATAATTACCATTTACAGCCATAAACTCAATAACTGTTCCAGGTCTCGTCACGGTTGGTGTGACTTTCTCAGAATCAAAAAAAAAAAAAAATCGGCAGCATCTGTGTTACTCCCCTTACAGCTAAATTAGGATGAACAATCATCAGAGTAACACTGAGACCTACCAGGCACCCTGGGAGAGCCTGCAGGACTAGTTAATGCGTTAAGAAGCTTCCCAGTTCCTCCAACATTCACTGACAGATTCGAGCTGCGAGAGCTCGCTTTTGAATTTACTTACCTTAAATGAACTGTGCACTAAAGTTTCATCTAAATCAATGACCACACACTTCTTCCCGTAGTCTGATGCTGTCAGTTCTGGCAGGAGGTATTTAGCTGGTGGCTAAAAACAAGGAGAGGAAGACAACAACAAAAAAAAGTAAAACCTCTATTGAAGGGGCACTCTTCTGCCAACATTACTATTCTAGTTATTACTAAGAACTGAAATACACGACTCGAAGTTTTTCTGGGCTCATTACAAGTACACGTATAGAAATTAATGGCTCATGCAATACCCATAGAGGCTTTTTTTTTTTAATTAAAAAAGAAAGAAAAAAGAGACTTGTTTAGAATGATCTCCAAAGCGTTGTAAATAAAAATGGTAAACCATCACCACTAGCTAAAAAATAACAGAATAAAATAGGACATTTGATCCAATGGTATCTTTTTCCAGTGACCCTCTCCCTAAAGCCTCACGTTTGGATGCTGTCGTTATCCCACGCGCAGTCAATGCCATTTCCAGCCATATCACACCGAGGGACATTGACACAAATCGCTATTTCTGTTTGCTAGGAAAGATGCTAAAGCGCAGAAACCAAGTCGGAAGGAAGACAGCGTCACTAATTTGATCTGCCAGCACATCTCCACTCCTATTTTTTTTACTACTTTTGAGGGCGCTGACCATAAGCTTTTGTGTGAATTATGTTCCCAATCAAGGCAGTAGAACTGCAGTAAAGAAAGCTCTCCTAAACCAGGCTCTCCTATGGTATGCTGCCCTTACTAAAATGGTATCAGTAACACAAATTGACAATTTTTTCTGCAGACAGTCACACAGTCGTCTGCTCGCTCACTCCCCACTTCAACATCCCAACCTGCAACACCGTTATTTCGCTTCAGCACCGGTACGTCCTCGCGTACCAGAAATGGGAGAGAATGGTGCCATTGGGAGCTGAAACACTGCTGCCGCTCGCCTGAAGAGGGGTTTTTGGATGAAGGGACAAGCTTTATAGAAAAGTATCAGCAGGGAGAAGCTCGAGACTGAGAGGAAATTAAATTAATTAAGAATTGGGTACAGAACTTCATTCTTTTGCTATCTTTTTATCTCTTCAGGCAGCGCTGCTCTGGTACGGATGCACCTCATGGATTTTGTTCTTTCCAACAGCCTTTTGCCACGGTGCTGGCAGACACCTGAGGCCACCCCTCTGCAGACGCCGGGTGACACCCAGGGGAGTGGGACACCCCTCAAACACCCTACAGCAGCAGGGACAGATGTCTTTGTTACCTGCTGATTGATTTCAGATGCTGTCTTTAGTTGACAGATACCAGCCAGTGATGCTTGGTAAGTTCTTGTTTAAATGAAGTAACTAACTGGACTTCAGTAAAAGCATCTTTAGCTGAAGTGTAAATTATTGGGTGATTTTAGGAGCGCTCACTGAAATTGATTCAGTTCCTTACAATTAACATCAACAACAGTTTCCTCAGCTACCAAAATGGAAGCTGCCTTGCTTACAGGCCATTTATCTCAATATGTTTTCTCTCAGAACGCATCTAAATGATCTTCAAGAAAAAGTAAGTGCTGTTTAATGCCTGTTATACGTGTCCATCACAGTAACCTAACCAGACTGAAATTTATAGGACACCCTTCCTAGGTTGGAGATCTATGTATACGTTACTTCCACAACTGCTTGAGCTCTACCTCTACCTGCCTGCAATTAGGACCAGATCTAAGGTATTTAGGTTTTCCCCTCCTATTTCAGAATCTAAAAGGTATTTAGGCACCCCACCCCAATTTTGCATAGTAAGAAGGATCCAGACTTGCAACCTAAATAGACTAAAAGCTTATTGAAAGAAAAATCAAACCCATTTGGAGACAATAATCTTCAGAAACCATGTTTGGATACTGGTATCCTGCCTTTGAAGAAGAGAAAAAGGTAGGAACATCCCAAAAACTTTAAGCATACTTTTTTCCTGAAGAACTGTTCAGTTCATTTTTGTACTCTTAAGACTGTTAGCATTTAGTCCAAATTTTTGACTAAGTAAATCTACACAAGTTGTTCAAAGCCAGCAATTTCTTCTGCTATATGAATCGGTTTTCAAACTGGAAGTGTCTATATATATATGGAAAATACACGGAATCAGAGCTTCCTTCATATAAAAATATGCAAATGGAAAAATACGAGCACTGTTTATATCGCAGGTATCTTTGTTTTTTATCTGGAAACTGGTACGGCTGTGTTCAGGAAAAGGACGGACACACACCAAAGACTACAAAATGTGAGAACCTTCAACTCTGTGAATCCCAATTCCTTGCCTGCGCGGTGAGAGACAGCCCGTTCCCGTCCTCCTCACCCACCTGCCGCTCTGCTCTCGCAAAAGCCAGGGCTGGGAGAGGAACAAGCTTACCTGTGGTATCTACACAGACATGCCGGCTACCGCTGGGGTTTCTCCCCCTTTTCAGTCTTGCCTGAGGGGATAACGTGCAATTTCTGACCTAACTTTATCTAACGAGACTACACCTCCAGGTTTTTCCTGGGGAAAGTCTCCCACCAGGGCCCGCCAACCGTCCTACAAGCTTTGGCTTCTTGAATTTAGTCTCACCCTCTTTTCAAAGGCACCCCATCAGCAGTCTGCACCGCTTGAAGATTAGAAAAAATAAATTTTCCATCTCCAAACCCATAGCTCTGTTACTCTCAACTTCGAAAACACATTTGCCACCTCATAATCTACGAGGGAGAAGGAAACTATTCTGAAGCCGAAGGCACTACAAGTGGTGAGACGGCTAAACATCTGGTGTTTGGAGCAAGGATGAAATTTTTGAGGCTTTCGGAACTTAAAGGATTTGTACATCGCGTATCAGCCCACTTGTTTTGCCGTTCAAGCTTTCTAGTCTAAAGTAATTTCCACATGCCAAGAGCAGGAAAGCTTTTAGGCAGAAATGGGCATTACTCAGTATCGTATTTTAATTTCCTCACTAATGCAGATGTACCCAAGAAAAGTCGTAATTATCAGATTACCGTCGCAGCGAATAGCGACTAGTTATGGATCTTTGATAATTTCTTTTTTTAAACACAGTAGCTTTAAAGGTACCTAAGATGATTAACAGTATTTAATTGTGGCTAACAGCAACTCGTATTTACTCCGTAACCGGTCGCTGAGAGGCTGCATGCTTCCGCAGAACTCGGCAGAAAAATAACGTGTGCTATCTCAGTACTGGAAGTCCTAGGTTGGTTCTTCAATTCTGACACAAAATAAATTGTATACAAGTTAAAGCTTTTAAACTAGTCACTGGTCGGGATTTATGCATTCCAGCCAGGTCTCATGGCTGATCAGCTCCACAGACCTTGTAGTGAAACGACTGCTGCACTGCTTCAGTCCTGCAGAAATAGTATATTCCCTAAGGAAACAAAAAAAAAAAAAAAAANCCCCCAAAGAAAAAAAAAAAAAAAAAAAAAAAGGGGGTGGTGGTGGCAAGGAAACAGGACTTTTGGTTGAAGCATAAACAGCCGGTCAACGCAAATCTTTCAGAAATTTACTGTACAAAGCAATCATAACCTTTCTTCCCTGTAGGCCCCTATTTCCCACGGAGACAAGTATCAGAATTAATAAGCCTTTTCTTTGCACGCTGGAAGTGTTGTCTAGCGTCAAGCGCGGCACATTAATTCACTGTTCACAGTCCCTTCAATTCACACGTTCGGTCGCGCTCTGCACAAGCCAACAGCTTCTCCCAGCAGTTACGCACAGAAATACTCGAATAGAAGATAAATTATTCCCACTTAAAACACAGCTGCCAGAAGACGCTAGCTCCTGTTACGAAACAGGCTGTT
>VZTS01017037.1:0-61968 GCA_013400795.1 Pluvianellus socialis | reverse complement strand
GGGGGGGGGGGGGGGGGGTGAAGACTAAAAGAAATTGCCTAAATGTAGGTGAGGACAGGTGAAAAAGCAGTATGTCAGTGCCACGATGCAAGCGCGGCAGGGATTCCGAAGGACTGCTTTTGGGACCACGCCTGAACGCTGGGATTTTACACCGAGCCACCAAAACGGGCGCTCCAACTCATTTAAGCAGGAACGTGAGTATGGCTTTGTATTCCCATCTACCTTTTCATTCAAAAGAATGAAAATAAGCGCTGGAGTCGCTACGGTGTACTTTGATTTCTCTACCGTATTCCTTTCCAAACAAAAGTGGAGAAAAATCCAGGAAAGCACGGGCAATCTGAGCTACGCTCACTGGATTTTTAAGTCAGGTCTATCACAAAACTCCTCAAATGACCATTCTGCTCAACTCTCAGCTGGTTTTTCTGGTTTTGCGTTTTCTAGTTCTGGGTTTTTTTCTAGTTTTGTGTGTGTTTATTTCAGCCCTAAAAATAAATCATTTTGCAGTATTAAGCAAAAATCAATTACACTGCTGTTTAATCTACGCCTTAATCTATCTGGAAACAGCGTCAGAGTAAGAGATACAAACAGGGTAAAGTTCATCTTTAAAAAAAACAAAATCACCCTGTTTCTATTTTCTGCAGAACCTAACTTGAAGCTGAAATGTTTTTTTTGCTTAGCAGTTACCTCTATCAAAAAACAAGTGAAAATTCCTATTGATTCAAGTTTTTAAACTAAGTGCAGTTAATACAGGAAAATTCGGATTCAGCAGAAGATATTCTCCGCTAAAACTGCACATATGTGCATGAAGCAATGGAAGTTCTCAACCAGGTGACCTCAGCAGACTGCCACATTTTATACACGCTCCAGAAAACCTCGTATTTCGACTGGAGGCTTCAACTTGCAAGTTTAATGAGCAGGGAATGGGCAGTGCTCTTTTTGGAATTCACTAGGGAATTCAACTAAACACGTGAAGTGATTACGTTTGCAGTGAGCCCCATAAAAAGTCAATGTCCAACTTGATTGTGACAGAGCTCGCTCTGTGTCTGTTTAGATTTTCCTCCTGGTATGTGCAATATATGGAGTTCAAGCAGCCCGTTCCTCAGCCACGACTCCATGAAGCCGAACATCAAGAATTTCTGCCTAAATGGGTCTTCAACTCATGGTTAAGTGCTGTCGTGGGTGAACCTTTGCGCTTTGACCCTTCTAAGACTGGGAAAAAGCATTGCTTTAATTTTAGGCATTTTTTTTCCCCCCCAAAAAATAATGTTGGCTTTGCACCTTCGTTCCTACCACCTTCTCCACACGCAGCTCACTTCTTTCTTGATTTAGAAGATTGCGTCCTAACACTCGCTGGCTTCTGTGTGACAGTGAGCAGTACGCTCACACCGGGACAGTAAATGTCACACAACTGCCAGCGGGTGACGGCTGGTTGCCACCACTCGCACGTCCTGCTGGAAGGAGGCATCAGATGGCACCAGCGAAGAGGAACGGGTGAGCCTAAAGCCACCTGCCCACCCAGAGCTTCACGTCATGACTGAGAAGTTAATTCTACCGCCCAACTGAAGTGCTGGGAATCCAGCTCAGCAAGATTACAGTTGAGCTACAATTTAAAAAAAAAAAAAAATCCTAGAAAAAAAAGCCCCAAACCCAAAAAAACCCTTCTTGAATCCTTCATCCTACCTCTACCCAAATCTACCAGAGCGCTGCTTTAACAGCAGAAAGATGGTGGTGTAGCCAAGGATGTCGTTCCATGTTTGTACCTGGCAAAGCTGCAGCCATTTGCTGTTTGAAAGTTTTGTTCTGTTTGAATTCTTATTTCATTAATCCCTACTACGCTCACTCTGAGGCGAAATTTTATTCCAGGTCAGAGCACAGCCAGAACTTGTTTTGCGTTCAAATAACTAGAGCAACTACAGCCATCAAACAGAATCTGGCAGGTACGTAAAACAGAAAGTAATTTAGAAATCAGTATTTTCACACATCCGAAGTTTTCTATGCCCGGACTTGCACATATACAAAATGCATGCCTGTACACGTGTGTACTCATACACACATGCATGCAAAAATATGCATGAGCCATGTTAGAGGTAATTTCCTATTAAAAACAATAGGTAAGCAATAAAGAGTAATTTCTAACAGTTCTTAATCCAAGAAAGAGTGGTGAAGGAGGGAAACGATCTGCACAGCTATAGCGATCTCCTGACAACCCTGCACCGCAGCACGGACAGGTTCTTACAGGAGGTCTTGTAACGTTGGGCCACATGAGAAGGAAGAGAAAGAGTTAAAAAATGGTATCTTGGGGAATATCCAGGTCTTTAGGGGCTAGTAAATATCTCAAGAAAGAGGCTGCGTCAATAACTCCACACATCAGCACTGCTATTTCCTGGAAAACTCTGCTATAATAAAGTATTATAAACAGCAAAAGAGCTCAAAAACCCCAACGTGTTTCCAGATTTAAAAAGTTTAAGCCTTCAACCACATAAAAAAAAAAACCCGTAGAAAAAGAGCAGCTTTTTGACCAAAAAAGGTTAAACCTAATTAAATTAAAAGCTTCGGTTTGACTAACTGGGGGTTTTTTTCCTTCCTTTTATTTAGTTTTGCAAAATAATTCAGATGCCAAATGGCATTCCAAGTTTAATCCAGGGAAGATAAGCAGAAATATTAAGGCCCATAAAACAGCAGCTGATACTGAGAGCATCCTCTCAGATGAGTGCAGTAATGCAGGCTATGGTCAGTGTACTCTTTGTTTTCCCATGTGGCTTGTTTCAAACAAATTATGCAGTTTCTAACTCTTCTTTTTTAACTGGAATATAGGGAGAAGTTAGAGGAAGAGGTTTTTTTAACTGTCCCCCACATTGTGATGATGAGTCACCTTTTTTTCTCTATTAAAGTAACTTTACTTCACGCATTTTCAAATTGATAATAATTCAGAAATGAATTTCACTGAGATGCCAGATGAAAACCATGTAAAACCCAAACCCTTCTTTCAGTCCTCGTACAACACGTGCAGTTCAATTCATCTGAGTATACAACATTGCAGACAGAACATAAAATCCTTTTGTTAACATGCAACACAAACCAGACCTGTTAGACTGCAACATAAGATGAATCAAAGCAAAAGTTATGAAAATTATTAAAAGAAAAAGGGATAAAAATACATACACTTGGTATAGGCATGACCTGCATCTGGTCACCCTGGGGAAAAAGAAAAAAAAATCACTGTAAGGGTAATGGCTTTTAAAGGGTAGAACAAAGGTCTGAAAGCAGTAAACGCAGCACTCACAACATTTTAAACCAAAAGTTCGAAGTATTCAAGAAACCAGGGTAAAAAAAAAAACCAAAAACAGGATCTTGCATTTTAGTTGCTGAAATGATCTGTTAGTACATCGGCATTTATGGTTTTTAGGAGACCGGACTGGTAAAACCCATGCTATGATTAATAAGAGATGACAATAAGAAAGAACCTGTATTTACTGTAACTTTTTCAGCTTTAAGATCTACTAATGGGTATATTTGTCTATTTGTCTTGCAGCAACAAGAGGCTCAGCCAGACCTTGGTAGCAGGAGCGAAGCCCACTCCTTGAGGTGAAATTCCCTGGAGACAACCGCCTCGGAGAAGACAGCGTTTTCACTTAGGCGGCAGCAAAACGTCTGAGGAGGACGGGATGAAGGACAAACCAATCTAAGGAATCCCACTTTCTTTACCCAGAAAGAAGGAACAGCATCAGTGCTCTTCCCATGGTCTGCCATCTGTATTGTACTTGGGAGAAGGCAGGACAGTCTTGGCCAACTTGACCTTTTCTTCTCATCCTGGGACCTGACATACGGAGATGAAGACACTTCCATTTACAGCTTTCCAAATGGAGAAGGCTGGTCATAGAGTTGCCAACTCAAGATGTTTTGGGAAATAGGAGCTTTATTTTTTGATCTTTTAATGTGTCAGAAACAAGTATTTGGTTTTTGGTGGGCATAGCACATCAAAAAAAAAAAGGAATATGACCTTTCTAGCACAGAAGTTGCTTAGGTAGATGATTTTATTCTTTAATTACTTGGACAACACAGGCTGTGACTGCCAGCAGATGGACTATCTATTCAAAGAGCTGTTTTCAACATTGGAATATCCAGTTGAAAGAGTCTTGTGCTTGCTTTGGAGTCTAACATAGTGTTGACACATCCCTGACAAACAAAAGCAATTAGGTATTATTTTTAAAGGCCTCTTTTTTTTTTATTTTATTTTATTGCTACAACAGCAGAAATTTTTACTGAAGTTTGACCAAAATCCAGAGGGGCTGATGGAGCAGCTAGAGAGCAGCAACCACCATGAACTATCAAAGAAGTTTGCATAGTAAAAAGTACCCGACCTCTATAAAAAACAAGACCCACAAAAATTGGTAAGCATCCAAATTTTCCTCAAGATAATGGCAAAAAATAAAAAAAAAAAGAAGGGAAAAAAATGTAATTCAGCAAGATAATATGCTGTTAGTGTAACATCACCTGAAGTTCGCGGGCCATTTCAGAAAGGAGTGAATTTGAGTAGGTGCCAGTTGGATTTGCTGGCTTGAGATCAAGGTGTTATCAAGGATACGGTTACATAGGCAGAGCACAGATTGCGAACCCGTGTTTGGTTTTTTGTTTTGAAAGGCATTTTTTTGCATTCACTAGTAGAGAGTAAAATACAACCCCAGCTTCTCTTCTGTCAGGAGGTGAAAACAGTAGATGAGAGGTGGAGGCATATCCACAGTTACGGTGCAAGATTATCTTACTCTTGGACACAAATATAGCCGGGTATCACATCAGGTTTTCCCACAGGCTTCAAGAGACACTCGCTGCGGCGTGACTTGCTTTCTGTTGTGGCAATCTCTCGAGACAAGAGCTGCACCCCACAGTACTGCTGTTACACCTGACTTTCATGGGAGTCCAGAATCCAAGCCACTAAAAGATATGCCTTACTGTTTGCTTTATTTTTCTTGTGAAATTTCTTAAATAAAAAAAAAAGACAACAACCAAATTTCCTAAGATGAACCTGAAAAGTACCTATGCAAAAATCAAAATGGTAATGAGGACAACCGGAAAAACAAGCAGAAAGATAAATGCAAGAGTCTGCTGGTAAAGTGTAAGTGTTCACAAACAGGCAAAATGCTTTTTAAAAACAAGCCTGCTATGGGAAACTTTTTAGAAGCGTCCTGCCTCATTTCCTGGTGCCTTGGAACAGGAAGGGAAGTAGGTCATAACGCTATCGTTTGAAATAAATGACAGATGACTGCATTTGTTGAAGTCTTTCCATGAGCTCCTGATGTTGGTGACAGGACAAAGCTGTTCCTAGAATGCCAAACTTTCCCCGCTGCGTCACTAAGATAAACCCAGGAACCGATTTGTCCGGCCATTGAAATCAGGTTTTTTTCATGGCCCAATATATACAGATGAAACGATAAACCCTACCTTTTCCCTTAGCGACGTAATTTTAGTTAGAGACACACAACATTTTCAGTACCGTGTCTGTTCATTAATTTTTTTGCGTAGGGTCACCTATGGGATCAATGAGCACCAAGTGACAGACCGCTTTTTTGAGAGCAGTCTGTATTCAAAGATAAGGAGCTGTTTCATTTTAAAGAGTAACCCCTTAAAAGAAGCAGATGATCAAAAGAACAGAGTTTTCATACTTCTTTCTTTAACACAAAGCTTATACTAGACCGTGATAAGTTCTTTACAAACAATAATATAGTAGCTATCTGACTCTTTCATTGACTTGGACTATTGAAGCTTTGTCTCTCAATATAGAAGACTTTTTTGAGGGGGGCAAAGAAGGTCAGAATGAGTAGGCAGAGACAGAGGAACCAAACATAAGTATGCAGAGGGGGGGTTTGTGTTCTAGGCAGACCTGCCGTACCACATGTTGACGGTGACCAAAAGAACTAGGAACTGTCTTGCTCTGATTAGCAAAGGTTAAGCAGGAAAAAGAGTATTATTATTTATATTAATCTTGCCTATCTTCCTCCACACCAGGGAGAGTAGTTTCCATGTCTGCTCAGAAAGCAAGCTGGTATTAGACTTCCCATCAAAGAGTCCATGGGCTCCTCTAGGTCTCTTGCATGAAGGAGATGCTACTTTTGACCTCAAGAACGTGCTCCCTACAAGCCCTTTTTTCACTCTGGTGAACAGCATTCACGATGGACAGAGAAGATCCCTGCACTTTTAGGTGTGTTAGAAGTAGAGGTCCCTTGAAGCAGCATCACCCTGGAGATGACAGCACCGTGGAGCAAAAAGCAATGAGAAGCAGCAGACCTAACTCTTGTAGTGGTTAGGATGGGTGAGGTGGAAATTCAAGGACATGACCTTTCTGACTTCATTCCTGTTACAGGGAAAGCAGCGAGGGCAGCTGCTGCCCCAGAATAAACCTTCTTCTAATTCTGTCTTCTTCCCTGTTGACTGTGGATCAGGACCTTCTCCTCTAATCCAACAAGCGTAAAAAAAGCCTTGCCTCATTCAAGCTTCATCTTGTTGAACACAAGCCATCTGCCCTATTTGTATCTAACTGTGAAACACAACCAGAGATGAGTCTAGTGGAAGTTGTAAGCGAAACAGCAAAGTGCCAACAGAGTCGTCAGAGCTCCCTCACCCACCATGACTGAAGGCAAAAGGGAGACAGCACCACTTCGCACCTGGCTTTTCTCACCTTTATCTAGAGCCCTCCTTGAAGCCTGCAGATGAAATCAGTACCTGCAAATGCTTCAAAACTCAGGTAACAAGCTTAGCCCCCCTTCCGATCCCTTACATCCAGAAGCATGCCCAGAAAATTAAAAAAAAAAAAATAAAAATCAAGTTGCTAACTGAAGAAGAGAAATTGAGATCTGAATTTATTCAGAAGGAAAAGACCCAAACCCACACTTCCAAACAACTGGCTGGAAGGTCTTGGTGAGCCGCCTGCTGCTGAGGAGGCAGGAAAAAATGAGGAAGGATTTCACGAGGCTGAACGTTGTGTGCTCCCAGTGACACATCTGGCTCGGCATCCAAGCTGCAGACAGGCTGATATACCCACTGTAATTGATGTTACATCTTCGAATACTTCTTTGTGCTGCACTAACAAGCTGTTGCGTTTTAAGATAATCAAACATAGAACGGTTTCAGTAAATACAAGTTAATATTGAAAAATGTTGTATTGCAACTTTAGAGACAGAACTACATTCATTACCAGCATTAGAGTCACGCTTGGACAAGCAGCTGCTCTGTGAGTAGAAGGTTTAAAAGTGAACTCAATACTTTAAAGAAGTTTTTGGGCTTTTTTTCCTCTAATGGAGTGGAAGTTAGCGCTGAAAAACCCTGTTTATTCAAAACCACACTCAGTTTGGTGTTTCTTCCAATCCCATGAAGTGACATGACACTTGACTTGTCAAGCATAGCCAAGTCACATCATTTGGTAAAATGCTAAACGAAGCACTGGTTTCATTTGAAGAACTGATTTCATCTTCTCTAGTACAGCAAAATAATAATAATAATAATAAAAAATTAAACCATGCAAGGCAATTACTCTGAACAAAATTTCAGAACTGTGTTTTCAATTATTTTATCAAATGCGCTTTCCCTGCTTTTCCTCCAACAGCTTAGCATTGAAAGAATCAAGACTCCTAATTAGAAGGAATTTAGCTTGTCACATCAACTTCAGGAATATGCCAGAAGCAACACAGAACAAACACCGAATTCCTGTGAAAGCAGCAGAGCTTTTTCCGTTCCTTTCCTTCTTAATCACCAGTTTTCAATGTAACAGCTCTACTGAACAGTGAAAGACAGCAGGAAAGTACATGCAAGCCATTTTATACTAGTTTCTGATAGTAACTATTTAACATTATTGTGCAATTTTCTTTTCCAGTTTTTGAAGGAAAGGGTCACAACGTATCAACTGACTGGGCCATGGTCAGAGGTCATCTGCGATGTGATAAATAATTAATACAACATACCGAAGAGACAGCAGATGTGAGTGAGCCACCATTTGAACAGCAGCTCAACACAATTTAAACTATTCTTAACCCGGCTTTAATTAAACAACGGGGGAGTTTAAGTTTTCTTTACTGAAAGAGGTGACTTTATCAGTCTTGGACATTTAATTTCACCAGTTTAGAAACTGAGGCCCACTGTTGCACGTACTTTCCCTCAAATGACTTATCGCTTCTGAATCTAGACAAGATGCTCAGCATAACTCGGTCAAATCCAGCCAGCCTGCGCAGTTCTGACACACAGCTCTCCTGCCAAAAAGCACTATCCTGACAGCGCAACGATGTTCAAATAAATCCAAGCCTTCAGTGCTGTTTCTCTTTAAAAGAATTTCCTACTTACGCTAGCCATGTTAGTGCTGAAAATAGAAGCAGCATATAAAAACACACACAAAGCTTATCCGTCTTCAATATTGCGTTTAAAATAGAAATGTTACAGACTTATTTGCACTCGCTTAAGAACTACCCAAAAGCTCAGCCGTGCTTGCTTTCTTCTAGAGACCTGTGCGCATCTGCGTGCATTTCCTTCTGTTTGAAGAAAATGCACTTTAACAAGTCTTATTAATATAGTACTTGAACGCTTCTTCTACTCAATTAAACTGTAGCCTGGTAATGCTGTGAATTCTGGGATTTGTGTCTTGGGCTCGTGTACAACTTCAAAAGCCGCTTGCTAAGGTGGCACAGAGTGAGGATGGCAACTTGTGTGAACGGACATGCAATCACTTGCTCGAGGCAGAAGATGTATTTAGAAAGCAATTAAGTGTTTTACAGAATGCAACCTGAAAATGACTGACTCCAGACCACTTAAACTCATGTTTTCTATAGAAAAAACCCAAACAAACTGCTCTTTCCTTTAGGTTTTTGTTTCTAATGAACTCCCATTTTCTCTCAGCTGTAATTTTGCTGGTAGCCTCACCTCTGCCTCCCTTCCATTCCCTAGCACAGTGGAGAGGGAAATTTTACTACTTTTTTTATTCCTTTTTGCTTCTCAGGTGAACGTGCGCGTACATGCTATGTGCCACTCAGCTTTCCCTTCAGCACATCCAGCCCAGATTCCCTTCGTTTCAGTCAAAATGTACCTTGGTGAGCAAACTACACCTAAAAATACACGTACGATTCCTCCTCTTGGCAGAGGAATTTTCAGTGCGCTTTAGCCCTGCGAGAGCAGTTTCAGCACGAACTGTTGTAGCTCAGACTCTCCCTGCCCCCCCATGGGTTGTCTCAGTCACTTTATTTTACTTTCCTCTCTCCCACCAAACAGTTCCTCTGCTCCTTCTCCTGAGCTTTTCAGGATTCAAACATAACCAGCAAAACTAAAAAAAAAATAATGAAATGGAGTAGACAAGGTAGGTAAGAAATCAGCTGCATCAAACATGAAAAATTAATGTGAAGAGCAGAAGGGTGAAAAGATAGATGTCTCAATTTCTGCTATTACCCCCCCCTCCCCCCCCCATCACGGATACACCTATACTTGCAATCCTTTAACATCTTGGAAAAATGGGATGGGAAGGGTGTTTCAATTCACAGTAAAGCATGAGTGGAGTTTTGAGAGGGCTGAAAAACAGCATGGTATGGAAAAAGAGGGTATTCCTGAGTTTGCTCTATTGAACTGGAATTCTCCAGTAACATAACGTGAATCCTCTCAGTGTTACCAGATTTAAAAAGAACATACAGAACTACATGTGCTGTGATTTTATGAATGTGGCAAAGCAATGTAATTACTAGAACTCGATGGAAGTAACATGCTGCTCTTACATACAATGCTTTGAAGTGTTAAAAGTTTCTATCAATTAATTTGACCTATGAGGTAAACAAAACTTAATAATCTGGAGAAACGGCCAAAAGCTGATACCTCTGGGCTCAGCGTGCATTAGAGGTGAACTGGTTAGAAAAAAGGTCCAAAAAATTATGGTTCTCCCCCTTTTTGGACTGTTTTTACGTCACTGAAAATGCTTTCAACTGACATTCAAAGCAGTGCCACTACACTCCAGTGGACGCCTCTTAACCTTCCTGTAGCTGGAGAAGAGAACCAAAGCTAGAGACAACTCAGAATCTGAAGTATTATGAGAAGAATCCACATTTTTTTCAGTGTCTTACTCAGGTTTTAAATGTTGTTTGCTTACAAAACATGTAACGCCAATAACCTTCAAGGAAAAGTTAATTTTAAACTGCAGCTGAATAGACAGTATTGGCAATTCACCATCAACACAATAATTTTTTCTGTAGCTCATACCATGTTCCCCATGAGGGAAAACTATTAAGAGAAGCCTTCAGAAGCACACAGTTAAACTTTGGTTACAAAAGACCCAAATGACAGCAAAATAAGACAAAAGCCTGACCTTCTGAAGTCCTCCATTCTCCTCCACCAAAGGAGGAAGAGCACTGGTGCTATTGGTAGATGGTGGTTCGACATTGTAGTCACGAAAGCAGCAGAATAAGGTGCTAAAGATACTTCGACTCCTCTGCTTCTTCAAGCTGATATTACATTGGGACACTAGGAAAAGGAAAAAAAAAAAGGCATAAAAATCAGTTCATACAGTACAGATCTAGTTTTCCAGACCACGACGACTGAATTTAAGATGCACAGTTATTGCCACAGTCCTTCTCAAGACTTAAGACAACCTCACAGACTTCTATCACACTGAGAGCCCCTTCCCGTTGTTCCAACCAATTTCTTCCTTGTCGAACTCACACGGTGACCTTAGCCTACAACTCAACAACCCGGATCTCCGCACAATCAAAGGTCTCACCAGATTAAGAGACTACTATTGAGTTTTCCTGGAAATACCTAAAGTAGACACTGTAAATTACATCAAGTCACGCGCTGCTAAAATATGTCTCTGGACTGATCAAAACCAGAAGAGACGCAATAAACGCCTACTGATGCCTGGGCATATTTTTCTAGCCAGGTCCACGACCATGCGTGGAACATTTAAACTCCTGCAAGGGTCAGAAAAAGCTCGGAGATGTTTCTGAGATTCCCTGTTTGACAGTGCTGCTGGAGAACACAAGACACAACGCAGGGGCAGCACTGGGACCTGCAACGCCAGCTGCAGTATCAAGTCTGGAGAGAGTGTTATTAAATGAGAAGAAAGGTCAGGGCTTCTGTTTATCTTGCTTATTCGTCTAAAAGGATTTAAAAAAAACCCAAGTAAAACCCAAAACAACCCCCAGGTAAAGTATGACATACGGCTCAATGAAAGTGTAGTGTTTTGAAAGGCTAAAAAATGGTAGGTAACAGCAGCAGTTTGAAGAAAAGAAATGCACATCCGACACCTAGTCATCTCCCTAAGATTCAAACTCCCCCAAATTAGATCTTGAACAGCCAGTAAAATAAAATAAAAATATTATAAATAAAAAAAATAAAATAAATGTTGGAAAGAAGTTGTAGAATACATTTTAAGTAATACTCGGTACCACCAGGAGACACGACCGTGCCACGTGTGCCTCGTAACTAACTGCTGCATCAGCCCCATCCCCGTGATCCCTGTGACACGCTTCCCCCGGACACCCCTCTCCACGCCACCCGACCTGCCCTGGGACCCACCTCCCCTCTCCATTCCCAGAGGAATATCTTAGACTATAGAGATTAACCGCTTCCTTTTCAGAGTCAACAAATGTTTTAATTTAAAACACACCACAAATGAGCCCCAGCAAGTTGGTTTTTTGGGATTTTTCCCCCCATTTTTTTTTTAATTTTTTTTTTATGGCTACGCAGTGGCGCATCTTAAAGTAGCAAACATTAAAAGGTGGGTTACACGGAGAAAAAAGAATGCTGTGGAAGTTGTAGCACCAAGCAGATTAATAGTGATCCATGAACCACATAGTTTATTTGCATTCTGCATCAGAAGGAACAAAACAGGCCCCGAACCCAAAGTTAGAGGGCGGGCAAAATTCCAAGTAAGTCCCATTACACGCACCAATATGTAATTCCCCATCTTTCCTCCTCTCTTGGAGTATTAGGGAACAGCCACACACATCTGCCTTCCTCCTGGTATTACAAACACGTCAAGGCAACTGGCAACAGAAATAATACAAATAATACAATTATTAATATAGGAAAAAAATTTCAGTGGAAGAAGAGTTATGTATGACATGGAACAAAACTCCCTGGGAAGAGTTAAGGGATACTACTGCGCTCTGAAGCGGGAAGGTGCGCGGGCACGCGCCTGTGCTTGGACACAGAAGCCTCATGGGGCAGATGTTGAGTGAACTTTCAAGCACCCTCTGAAAATATAACCCAAAACTTTTGAATTTGTAGGGTCAGCATAAGCTCGACATCAACACTTTCTCCTCTCAAAGCATTTCCAAGGTGTCCATCAGGTCCAACTAGTATTCTCCTCTCCATATAGTATATATGGAAATAAATATTTATTCCATTTATTTATTTATTTCCGTGTATTTATTCCATATATATATGGAAATATATTTGCTAAAATATTTTTGCGACCTAAGGGAGCGAGCAATACTCAGGCTCAGTTATTAATTGCTACTAAGAGGAAACTGTACCGGTATGAAAAACTAAATGGGTTTTATAAACCTTCACCATTTAAAAAGCGCTCAGATAACGGAACAAAGTCAGAACCGTGCAGTGATTTGTGCGCCGCTGCGTGTTTAAGGAAGTGTTTCATTACTTTAAAGACACTTGTAAACTGAAACCAACCCAATCCTTGCTTTTCAGTACTCCAGTTAAACAGAAAACATGTGCAGAACTCCAGCCATTGGTGGTATACGTTACAGCAAAAGGCTCATTCTCAAAATGCCACACTCAGTGTGCAACGAATTTGCAGAAACATGCGTTTAGAAATCCCCAAAGGACGCCTATGCGACAAGGAAGGACTTTTTCAAAACAGCACTCAAGAAAATCTGTATCGCAGGCACAAGGGAGTTTGCTGCAGTATCATCCAGGCAAAGGCAAACGCCTTTCTGACCTTACACACTGAAACACGCGGAAATTCGAATGGGAAGCACGATGCTGGGTATCCTGTTCCCTATAGCTAGTGCCACAGAAACGTTCCTAATAATTTGTATTTTATTTTCAGCCTCAACTTAAATATGGCAGCAAATAATCAAATTTCAACGCTTAAAAAAGAAAAATAAAGTGCGCGCACACAGCATTTATCATAAGCTTTTGGTTTTTTCCTGGACTTCATAAGGTACAAGAATGTTAACACTAAACTTCATTCTGCAAACCATTTTTACGCATAAAAACAGTCCTCCCAAAGCCAAGACTGCATTTTGTAATAAAGTCCGGTTTATATTCTAGGCTGGGACTGGGGCAGGTCTTTGACACAGGATCCATTTCTCTAGTTAATAAAAAGCGAGTGTTAAGCAAGAAAAACCTAAATGCCAAACGTTTGCATCAGAAATGTTGCAGAGCACTTCTGAGCTTCGTCTTCGGGAGGCTGAGGAACCCAGACAGCAAAAATTTCCCTAAACCACATCACATTCGTCTCCAAACCTCGTAACGCCAGAGATCACACCACACATGGATGACCCAGACACATGGAGAGCCACATTAACAGGATGAAATCCCAAATTTTCAAGAAAAATTCTGCCCAGTAACATCTTGAGACCNATAGGTTTATGGTTGGACTGGATGATCTTGAAGGTCTCTTCCAACCCACGTGATTCTACGATCCTATGATCTCCAGCATTTAATGGAGGGGAGCGAGAGCGGGGATGCCGCAGGGGTCCAGCTTTATAAAGGAGTGTGTGGCCAGGAGATGCTGGAATTTGTTGTCTCCAGACATCCCTCCTCTCTGGATCTCGCTGTTCGGAGCGAGCCTCTCCATCGGGTAGGAATTACGGCAGTGTTTGTAACTTCATAAATCCCTGACAGCCTGAGCTGCGCTGCAGAACAACAGGAAGAGCACAGCCACCGAGAACTAACAGCTCCATCTCTCCCACACAGAGGTCTGAGACAGGCAGTAAAGAGAGTAAACGCTCTAAATGAACATTAAAAAAAAAAAATCTCAGACAAAAGCTACCGATTCATCCAAATCCTTTAAGAACTCTCGTTTTCCTTGATCAAATCACACATTCCCAATGGCCACTCACGTTTGATTAGTGAAATACTTGTTGTAGGAAATAAAATATCCCTACATTTGTACATTATACATACACCAAAAAAAAGTTCAAAAAAAAATGTTGTTTTTCGCTTGGCAATTTGGCCACACGTAATAGAGTGGTGGTTCAAATAGGCCTTGCCTCTAACTTAGATATTATTTTAAAGATGTTTAGTTTTTTTAATAACACGTTATAGAGGCTGTGCTGTGACTTAATAAATTGTAATTTCGGCTGCAAATTCCTTACAGAACACAAGTTTTCAAGCGGCTTTACGCGCCACGCAGCATTAACACACACAGGTTATCGCCTCTGCGGAACAGGTTTGCAGCCCATCTCGTCTGGAGCAAGGACGACTGCGTTGTGCATCACGGAAACGAGTTTCTCCTTCCGGAGTTCCGCTGGACCGGACGCAATGGGTGGATGGGCCGGACATGCAGAGAGCCATATTAACAGGATGAGGTCCCGAATTTTCAAGAAAAATTCTGCCCAGTAACATCCGTGAGATTTGCTCTTCTCGAAGCGCTGACAGTACACACAGGGAACAACTGCAACTCCGAAGATGTAAAGAACCATGAATAAATTTAGGTATTCTAAACAGAACCTGGTGTTCCTTAAGAGGCTGCAGTTAAGTGCAGGCAGTAACGGTACTGGAGTGGCAAGCTGAGTTATCCGAACTCCATGTCTGAGCAGTGTCCAGTATATGGAATTCAGAGGACTTTTTCTTCCCCCCCGCTTTTGGGAGTTACAACCTTGGTTTCTGGAGCTGATTTCCTACGGCATCCACACACTCGTTCCCCCTTATCACCACTTGAATGCTGGAGACAACGTTCAGTGCCCTTTCGCAATCCGCATACCAAAAAAAGCCCCAGCAAAATAACTTCACAGTATGAAAGCATGTTATCCGTGACCGTCACCAGCCGAGATCCGCGGAAAAGCTGAAAAAAGGAACCACGCAAGACCAGAGCTTTCCCCTACCACCACCCCAGGCACATTCTAACTGCAGTTTAAGAACTTCCTTACCTGAAGACACCAACTGTGTATGTAACACTCCCCAACTGATTCCTCTTCCGTCACTTTGTCCCACCACGTTTTGAACCTACCCCAGTTTTTTGTGCCAAAAGTATCCTGGGGAAAGAAGTTCTGCAGCTCAGCCAGCAACTTAGCTGTTTTGTTTAACTCTGAGCATCCTTGTTTCTTACCTTTGGACCTTCTCTAATTCACATTTTTGAGCAGGAGGAGGAGGACTAGAACCACACGCGATGTCCAGGATGAAAGGAGAGACCGCCATGAATTTATACACCTACACAATACTTTGTTCTCTTACTTTTTTACTAATTCCCAATATCTCGTGCTTTACAAGGAGTGAGGATCAGGCTACTGTGATTTTTCAGAAGATCTTATTATAACATCAAGATCTCTGTTAGTAGATATTTCAGGCATCGCTGCAAATACAAGCCAGGAATTCTTATCTCTTCCCATGCAGAAAAATTCCTGTGTATCTACACTTAATTTCATCTGCTGTTTTTGATGCCAGCCATTCAAAATTATATTGCTTTTCAGAACCATTCATGGTTATTTTAAATCTATATACAGATGCACATGTACACACACACATTCATATACGTGCACAAACAAGTACACAGCCCTTGCCCTTACAATTTTTATCGCCTTATTTCCTTTTCCAGATAGCTTAGGACTCCACTGAAGAGAAGAGGGCACAGATCCCCGCGTAACTTCTTCCCCAGGGATCTCATGGAGGTCTGCAAGAGCCTCCAGCGAAGCACTTTGTCAAATTATCCAAATATCTAAAAGATTATTTGCAGACAGGGCCAGAAACAGGAACACAGCTCTCCCTGCCAGAAGGGAAGTCCCTCTGGTCCAGATTTCCCCCGATCTGGAAGTGCAAATTCTCACCTATAATTTCCAGATGCTCTCCTGCACTATTTCTACTGACAAGCCCCACGGCTCGTAACCTGTGTGCCACCCGCTGCCTGTGGGCAAGTTAATTCTGGAATTGCTTGCAAGTTTCTGGAAGTCAAAGGTGGTCCACGGCACTGTGCTTATCAAGGTCTTCTGGCAAGTCCTAACGAACCCACAGCATTACTAAGCCTGGGGAGGGGTTCAAGGAAAGATAAAGGCGAGTTTTAAAATAAATCACTGCAATCACCTAAGCTCAAATAAAAGATACGGTACTGGGTGGTCATACAAAGAAAACAGGAAGGACAAAAACACCCAACCCAAACCCCAAACATTACAGACAAATGTTATAATAGAAGTTAATCCAAGAGCATGCTGGTAGGAGGAATCTACAGCACCTTCTCAAACCATCCTTCGGAGGCAGAAGGGTTGCGCTGCTGTTCTCTCACCACGGTATTTCCAACAGCAGCGCAAGTTACACAGTCAACAAAAAGCTTTTCCCTCGTGCGCTGTATTCTGCAAAACCTTAATTCAGGGTTTCTCCCATGAAATTTTGCTGCAGTGGTGTGAAATCACAAAAGCACAACACAGATTGTTGCGCAGCCGTCGCACAAGAAACCCCTCACTGGACAGACTGGAGGGCTCCTAATCCAGCCCATCCCTCTGCAGAGCATGAGTGAACTAATTACCACTGAATTTTTCCTAATTAAATGAATGCAATAGCCAGTCCTCTCAAATAATATAAACTGGGTAACGAAGAGAGTTTCCGTGCGCTTACAGATGAACTTGCTAAATGCAATAAAACGAACATCTGTGTATCGTGAGCTCTCCGCTAACAAGTTTGTTTATAATACAAAATGGAAAGACGCAAGTCAGAACATAAAGCGACATCAAACAAAGCCTTTCTTCAAAAGGAAGCAGTTTCAAAATTTATACACGATTAGAGATGCAGAATTTCAAGATATTCTGAAGAGGCTGTATCTAATCTTATTAGAAAAATAAAGTTATATATCTTACATGACTCAAGCTAGAAACAGTTGTAGAAAACTGGCAACTCTGCTTAAATGGTTCCTATTTTTGTGATGTATTGACCAGCATAGGAATTATTTTACAATACTCAGTGCCAAATTTTCACACAATGCCCACATAACTTGAGTTTTAAATGCCATTTCCTGTTGATCACTGAAAGGTTTAATCTTCCACGTAAGCTTTGCAGAAAATTCAGCAGCAACAGCACTGTCACATATGCAGAACAACCACCCACAACTGGTTTAACCTTCAAACATGTATAACCCAAGCAAATTGCTCTGTTTATATTCGGCATGATATACCCCAGAATCGCCTTCATCTCAACTGAAGCCAGCAACTTCTCTCCCCTCCAAAACATAATTAAACAACCTTAAAGTTTTAGTTTTTCCATTGAAATTATTAAATTATCTGAAGGGGAGGATCCCAGGCTAATTTAGTGAAAGAAAAATCTTTCCAAAACATTTAACTCTCCCCCCCCAGCAAACCCTTTCCCATACAACGCATTCGTAGGCTGCTTTGGATGGAGCTGATCGCGTGGCCAGGGGCCAAGAAATAAAAGCTTAAACACGTAAGACAGTTGGAAACAGGGGAGAAAAATAACCAAGTAACTTATTTTTTGGTTTGAGATAACCTTTATCTCACTGCAATCTATCTAAAGTAGGTCACTGCCCTGGGATCTGAAAAAAATATCAGTAGGATTTATGAACTTTTAGGAATTTTAAGGAAAACTGATCATTACTCTTACTGACCCACTTCACGATGTTCTAGAAAACAAGCTCACAAGTTGCACCTGTACGCTAAGATCAAATGGTTACGCAAGAACATCTTATCTCATTCAAAGAGAAGTTATCTAGTGGGTATCAGAACACTACAGTTTGCTTTCCATACCTGTGAAAGTCCTATAAACATACACTTTCCCAGAGTACCTAGGACAAAAGGAGAAAAAGCACTGGGACGAACGTTAATTCAAGACAGCTAAAGCTGTACAAAGAAATAAAGACCTCTACCTCATCAAACAAAGCTTTGGAAACATTCTTCTTGTGGCAGCTTAAAGCAAAAAACTTCTTTTCCCCTATATACATTTTTTATTAATTATATATTCACCCTCAAATGGTGAATAAAATGCCTGCCGTTGTTGAATGCACATTTTTTAAGGATCAAAAGCAGTGAAATTCTTAGGTCTCTTTTTCAATACCCAACTGAGAACTCAGCACTGCCGCCTCTGCACAAGGCTGTGATGCTCCATGAGACAGAGCCGGTAAATGATAAAACCAGCAACTGCACACAGAAGCCTCTTAACTGACAAGGAGGGATAAGAAACCATGAAAAGGCTCAAAAAAGCACATAAACCTGACAGATCCCAAGGCAAATTCCAAAACCATAAAGCAGTTGGTACACATCAGTCGGCACGCGGAGGTTTGGCCGGACAGACGCGCACGATGGTATAAACTTCATATTATCTACATCAGCTTCTCATATAACCCATGGTTTAAACACCCATGCTGTCTTGCAGTGTTGCAGCACTCCAAAAATTAGGAGAGTGGAAATGCTACTGTAAAGGACGTGTATCTGTCGGAGCCCAACTCCTTGCTTTTACTCAGCTCGAAGACTGATGGCAGATCCACCGCTTCAGGGGCATCCACATGTCATAATGAAGCTGAAAAGTTAAGAACTTTTGTTTTAACAGCCTAATTAACCCACTGAACTACGTTCTGAGTGAAATATCCTCAAGTTCAAATTAAACAGGGCAGATTTTGGCCAGCTCCTTTCCCGCTCTAGTGCTTGACAAGCTAAGGAGGGCTACTACACTGGCACCACTTCCCATTTTGAGGAGCAGCACACATAGATCCGTACTTCCAAAGGACTGAAAAGTTGGTCTCCTTGGAAGGAGAGGAGTTCCTTCTCCAGAAAGGAACTAACCAACACTTAGCACTTTCTTTTCTGTGCCTGTATCGCTTGCCACTGGAACAGCCAGGGGCAGAAGATTGATGAGAATATGGAAGAGAAGTTAGGAGATGTCCACCTCCAGCGACACCCCAGTAACTCTCCCAACAAGACGAGCCAGGGAGCTGCTGTACCTTTGCCATCTACTTAGGCAGGAGGAGAGTGTTTAAACAGGAGCTGAACGTGCCCAATCCAGCCTTCCCTGGGTTCTCCAGGGAAGCCATGCTCGGTACCTCGTCCTGCGCTGGCATCCATCCACCTGCTCAGCACGTGGCATCCTGTGAGACACCATCAAGGGTGGAAGACCATCCTTGACGACCTGGTCTTCAAACACTGACCTGTGCACGCTCGCTTCCTTCTCACCTAGGGCTAAACAGCCACTCAACACACAAAAACACATGCTGCCAGCATATCTAACATTTTTAATGCGTATATACATCTATGTATATGCACATACACACAGTTCATAGTCAGACCTCTTCCTAGTATTTGCTTTTTTTTTTGAGTAGAGCCCCAGCACTTTATACCTTCCAGAGGAGCCTAGGGATATACAGACTCTCCAAACATACATCTGCTTAAAGAAAATAAATAAAATTGGTAAATAAAATAAATAACTAGCCACACCCCACAGTCACTCTTCCATCAGCAATCTGGTAGTCTGTAAGGGCAGCAGTGTTGCCACACACACAAAGGACCAGAACCACTTTAAAAAAAGTATAAAAAAAATAATAAAAGAACTAGAACCCCTAATCTCACTTTCATACCACGCACAAGACAAGCTCCAGCACTACGGTTTAGTGTTTGTTGACTGAAGTGATCAAACTCCATGGGTTTCCCCCCCCCCCTTTTGCTAAAACACAGTATTTCACTTCTGAAGTAAAATTCACACAGGGCAAAAGCGATGCTTTTTGTAAGGGCAAAATAAAATACACCAAATAATTCAAAAGTAGCTCCAGCGCCAGAAGATTACTACTGTTTTTAACTGGAAGGAAAATGAAGCTAAACGAAATCACACAGGCAGCCTTATGGAGATGTATTATGGTACAAAATAAACACAACTTTTTTTGCAGTGACTTTATGGAGCCATCTCTGTGTACCTACAGCTCACCTACAGCACTTCACTAAATTTAGTGTTTTCTCTCAGCCACAGTAATTTATCAATAGTGCAGAAGCACTGTCCAGAGAATTGGATGCATTTAAAGCAGTAGCACACTGTGAAGATTCACTTTAAAATAAAATAATCTATTTTCTGGTTTTTTTAAAAAAAAAAAAAAGGAAGCATTTCAGAAGCCTGCAGCATTTCTCTGTTGTTTGAGCCAGCCCCGAGCTGCTCGATTTGGAGCTCTTCCCAGCGCTGAGGTTTGGAGCGGCAGTGGAAGAGGAAATACTGCGTGGTCTGTGCATGTATCGCATTCCTGGCCCAACAAACCGACCTTTCTTCTAGTCAGAAGAGAGAAAAAAAAGGGGGGGGCAGAAAAAAAAAAAAAGGCAGACTGCACAAAGTTCACCAGCAGATGCGGCCCGTGAATCCAAACCAGCCTTTTCTGCTGATAAAAGGAATTCGATGCATTTGCGATGGCGGTGTAACGTCACGGTGCCGGGAAGCTGCATCAGCAAAGCCCTGGAAGGTTTAAAGATGCAAAAAACGTGCAACGCCGAGCTCCTGCAGGGCGCTGCGAGCGAGCTCTCCCTGCACGGACGTCAGAGGGTTTATTTTAAGAAGGTTTTGCCAAATACGAGTAGCGGCTCACGATCAAGCTGCAAGAGTCGATCAGAACTGAATTTTGTACCGCGAAAGAGACCTACTCGCAAAAAAGGGGGTTGTTTTATTCCCAATTTTACGTGCAGCGCTGAAGAACAAGGACTCAGCGCTTCAATCCTAAAGCAAACAAGAGAATCAGTAACAGAACATTATGGTTGCGTATCTTGATTTTTCTGAATTGCTCCCAGGTTGGCCTCTTCAGTCTTGGAAGGTATTTAATAATAATTTGTTAAATACTCGGGAGGGAAGGCAAAGGAGAAACAAACAAATGGAAATAGGAGCCCAGAGGGTCAAAACGGTAGTACCTCAGGGTCCTCCAGACCCTCTGGCATCGGAAGAGGATTAGGGTCAAGACGGCAATGAAGGAAATGTAAACAAGCATGTGTTTATAGAGCAAAAATATGTACAGTATCCGATCTGCTCCGCCTCCGACTGCGCTCGCACGGAACGTGGTGGGAAAGAGAGAACAACTTGCCGAACGCCGAGTGGCTGAAACGCAGGAAAAAACAGATAAAAAGGGGCACCCGATGCCGTCACACAGCCAAGGCAGCTCGCTGTTCCCCAAACATCAATTCAATTTAAAGCTGGTATAATAAAATAAAAGTCTAAGCATCAATACTGATTCAAGAGAAATGAGTGAAAAAAAAACAAGCTAAAGGACAGCACTTTGCAGAGTGTGTTTTCTTATCACCCATGGTATGCCTGCACAGACAGACGGACATCTGCGACGCCAAGCCACACTTTCCTTCACAACTTACGCCATGAAATCGGTACAACCTTAGCGAAGAACTGTAAAAACCTCCTTTTCTGTGCTCCACGGGCACCACAGTGTGTGACGCACCAACCTGCCCCCCAGATTTTACCCCATCAATTTACTTTTCAAGTTAAAGCATGATCCAAACCTCAAGAATACAACTGGGCACCATACCCATGGTCTGCTCGTTTCCTTATCTGGTTTGTTCGGTTCAATAAATACATTTGCTTTGGTTTTTTTTTCATCCAGCGATGAAATTCACAACCTGAGCTTCAGCTCCAAACCCAAACCCGAGTTTCTTTCTGCCTCCTGCTGCAAACAGGTTGACTCAAACAGGTTTGGCACATTTTTTTGACTTGAAAAGTATCAGGCAATTAATTCACCAAACCCAAACGTAGGAAAAATGTTTCTACTCTCTTTCCCCTCAAAAATACTATTACACCTCCAACTAAAGCCTTACCAAAACCTTGCTCATTTAAAGAGAATAAGCTTAATTTACTTGTCCTAAATATAGTCCTAAGATGTTTCCATAGAGACAGTGACATTCCCAACGGTACTTTTTGCAGCAAATACTTTGGTAAGACATCAAATCTGAAATTTTTGCAAGCTTAGTTATCTTTTTCCTAGGAACAGCTCTTCTCCAATGGACTCATCTCACAGAAATGCCATTAAAGGGTGCTCCCTTGCAAGGAAAAGTTTTGTTTCTCCATTTCACCTTATGATTTTTTTTGGTCACTCCCTGGGAACATTTTGGGACAGGCTACAATTCTCCTTCCTGCCAGGAAATTGCTCATCCAAAATTTGCTCCCCAAAAGATGCATAATTAATAGTAAATATCCAACCAGGACGCCCTTTTTTTGGTATCTCCTTGGTTGCCTATTTCCAATGACCACTTCATTTCTCCCACCCCATGGCTATTTTGTGGATATTGAGTGCTGTTCTCACAAAACATCCACTCCATGAGAAAGTCCATGTTTAAAACAACGGTGTTTCTGGTAACATGTTTTATAGAACCAAAGTCATTTTAATCACGTTAATTTCTGGAGAAGACTGTCTTAATGGAGTAGGGAACACGCAAGACTACTTATGAAATATTTACCTTCTTGCTTTGGAAGAAAAAAAATACAAGTTGTGTAAAGTCAAAGTCTTTTTGAAGTAAACAGAGATGTAGTTATTTGGACCAATTACTGTTTTTCCCTGTTGTCACCCTCCGTTTCTCTACATTACAAAACCCGGATACAACAGAAGAAAAAGGAACCCCACTCATTTGGAAGAGGAAACTTTCTCTAAATCACTGTATCGTCTGTGCTTGGGTCGTTAACATTATCTAAAAGTAACTGCTATTTCTAACAACTAAAAATGCTCTTGAAATGGAGCCAACATACAGCTAGCATCGCTTTAGCAGGTTATTTGAATGCAGTGCTTCTGGGAGCAAAATTAAAACATCAGATTTTGATTACAAACTCAATTCTTTCATCTTTAGTTGCAGGGATTTCTCAAGGAACAGTCTGTAAGACACTTGAGTGTATCTGCTCAGATGGAATCTGATTTAGAGGAACTGTTGCCAAAGTAATTTCTCCTCCAGCTTTAGTTTCCATGGAGTAGATTTTACCCAACCCCAGATTAGCCTATATAAATTAATTTTATTTTAAATACTTGCAATATTTAGGGACACGTAATACAAGCGTGTATTAGAGATAAAAATGTTTGCAATCTCATTTGATACATTTTTTTCTTTAAGCTATTACATCCACCCTCACCAGTTAAGCTAGAATGAATCTTGGCGAACGTAAGTTTTCAAAAAGTTCTGCACGTATTCAGGAATTATTATTAAATCTTAAGTAATTACAACATCACTGTGGGCTTTTAATTCCACTGAAGGTGTTGCCTGCAGAACAGCAGCACTGCCAGGTATCTCTGACGAAAATCGTACGCTCATCTCCCTGTAACAGAGCGTCTATTGTTATACTCCTAAGTAAAGAGGTGAGTTAAAAAAAAAAACAACCACAAAAGCATATGGCAAATTATCATTAATAATTTGCTAAAA
Source organism: Pluvianellus socialis (assembly GCA_013400795.1). Taxonomy (NCBI): domain Eukaryota; kingdom Metazoa; phylum Chordata; class Aves; order Charadriiformes; family Charadriidae; genus Pluvianellus; species Pluvianellus socialis. Next base: position 38,461 of record VZTS01017037.1, on the reverse strand, counting down.
TACCTAGTGTCGCCCTAGCGAAGCATGAGCCCTTTCTCCTTGGCTTTCAACCTCCTCTTCCCCACAGTGTATTTGAAAAGGCCAGTAGGATACATGCTGTCATTTTTGAAAGACAAGCACAATGTGCTCATATTAAGTTAAAAACACCTAAATGTCTATCTGAATCCTGATCAACTACAAAAAAAAAAAGCCAACAAAAAACAAACCCAAGACCAACATCCCACCAAGCTGACTACAGCGAAAGGAACAGCCAAAACCAATATACATCTGACATTATTTAAAAGTGTTTAGGAGTCCGATACAGAGGTTTTTATTTCCCCGCTGGCTGCGTATGTATGTTGTACCAAAACACAAAACTGAACTCAGTATCAAAATCGCCTCTAAGAACACATTCAACTTAACTCATTCAGCAAGTCCATATTTTTTTAATATATATAGAAAAGATAAATGTAGCATTTTACATTAAGAATTAAAAAGCCTGAAACGATAACTATCAGCAGCCTACAAGGTATTTCAGCCAGTGCCAGCAAGCACTCTAACAGCATGGACTGCAAGTACTGCTTAATATTAATTGTATTTTCAACTGATCCCAAGAAATAAATGGGAAAATATTCATTCCTAGCTCTTCTGACCTTGTAACTCTGGACTCACAATTATTGTACCCATTCAGCATTCCCAGACCATTAAAAGCTGCACATTCCCACCTGGAAATATGATATTCAGAAAGGTAAAACTAGATTAAGAATGAAAAGGAGATACAGGAAACTGCAAGCTTTGTATGATAAAAGTTACTACAGTTTTGCCCAAAAAAAGCAGCAAAACTTGCCCAACTTCCAGCAATTCCTTTCTAGAAAGAACAAAGCCAAGTTTTATCGCCTGTTTAGAAATGCAGATAATAAAGAAATGAGAATAAATTAATTTTTCTTTTTCCATTGAGCTTAACAGCAGAGGATTTTTAAAAAGCATTTAAACAAGTACTTCGATGCCTCTACCAAGCTGACAGTTCAAGTTGCAGGTTGGAACAGCTGCAGACACGTTTAATTGCTTCTTCAAATATCCAGAACACCAAGTACTTTTGACCTATTTGAAATACCCTAAACTTTGTTGTAAAAGGAACACACACAACTGAATACCCGTGCTTTAACTTCTAGCAATTCCGTAAAGGAGAAAGCTAGCAGCTTGCTATTTTACAGGTAAGTCGTGAAAAAACACGAATAACTGACATGTTAAACAACCAGTGTCTTCAAGACTACAAAAGTCTGAAGAAGTTAAAAATAAACTGTTTCCTTAATTCTACCAGAGGGGGGAAAAAAAAACCCACTACCCAAAAAAGCCCCAAAAATAAAAAAAAAAGCCAAACCCCAAATAGTACAGTAACTTTTTGTTGTTTGCTGCAATAAAAGCGATAGAATTTGTACTTATAGGGATACATTCTACAAAACCCACTCCTGCTACCCCCAAACAAAGGCCGTATATTGATCTTATCAAAGGTAGAGTAGAAGAAGGTAAAAATAGCACCTGCGCCCATTAACAAAATTAAAACTCTTTCCCAGCCTCCTTCTCCAGGCTGTGCCTTTGTGCTAATTCGAAGAGATAACCAAGGCATGACGCAACAGAAATGACTCCGGTTTTACAGCCTGCCCAGGTCCCAGCCTCTCCCAGCCTACGCGCTCGCCCGAGCTGATTCTGCACAACGCCCCCAGATCAGCTGGGTCTCTGCCCAATCCGGCAAAATAAGTCGATTTTTTTAAAAAGAGCCGTTTTCCTTCATCACCGACACAGTGGTGAGGGCGAGCGGATTATTTAGTGCACAATGCCACGAGACTGTGCCCACCGCTTCACACCCTTTTCTTTCTTGGGATAGAAGAGCCAGACTTTCACCCTTTACATTAAACAGATCGCACTGTCCTGGTGTTCCTGCAGCTAAAGAAAGCCGGGTCTTGCAGAGCACCTGCTCTTCATTGCCTGGGGAGGTCGGATCCGCGTCTCATTCCCAGCACTTTAATAGCAGCGGATCCAAGTAGGCTCAGGGGAGAGGAGCCGCTGATGGTCTCATGCAGGAGCCCAAACCAGATGACCAATGAAGAGCATTTACTGCACTTAGCTTAGATGGAAAATCCCAAGCATCTGGACCCATAAACGTTAAGTCTATACTCATCTGTACTCAAGCACTTAGAGGGCCATCTTTAGGATTCTCCTCTCCCCAAACCAAGCGGCTCTGTCCTCGCGGAGCCCCATCCCATGGCTCCTCTCTGGTTACCTCGCGCTCCCTGCACAGCCTGGGCGGACGTGGACCCTGCGGCTCGGGATGCCGGCACGGGCTCTGCAAGCAGGTGCTCACACAACAGATCCCCTCCAAGAACTCCACCGGAGATGGGAGAAGGGGACAGCAATGCCAGTTTCTAACTGAAAGATGGGTGGGTGCCATCAAAAACCTGATCTCCAGCAGCAAAACCTGCGGGGAGAAAAGCTGTGCCCGGTACCATCACAGCTGTGCACGTTGTTTATCCCAGTAGCTTAAAAAAACCCCCATTTTGGACCAAATAATAAGTAGTATGTCCTGTACTGTAACACAGCAAAAGCAATTTTAGAAGTTTTCTTCTGGCTGAGTGCTCTCAGCTTGGGCAGAACCTCTGCCCAGCCCCAGCACACGCGACGGACTAGGAAAATCTGGACAGCCTTCCGCAGCCCAGCGGATCTCCCGAAGCCGAAGCAGAGGAGCGCTGGATGCCATTGCTCGCCTGCTGCGGAACAACAGGAATATCTGGCAGCTCTCCCACTCCTACACACCCACAGCAAAGAGGACAAATAGCTGCGTGTCCGCGTCACTACCGCCTTGCTTACACGGTCCTGTTTTTCTTGGGGACACAGGAAAAGGCGACATGACCAAACGTGATTTTCCCAGACCAGAATTTAACAAAGATTGACCGTACAAATCCAGAGCTAACGCTTGCAATGCTAGGGAGACATTCTCCCTTCTGGTGAAGGGTTCTACCCCAAGAACACGTGTGGAAGGTGGCAGGCATGGGTCCCCTCCCACTGTCCCACCATGGGCAAGGAACTACAGCCCCACAGAACAAACAAAGCAAGGTCATAGAATGTTAGGGGTTGGAAGGGACCTCTGGAGATCATCTGGTCCAACCCCCCTGCCAGAGCAGGGCCACCTACAGCAGGTTGCACAGGATGGTGTCCAGGTGGGTTTTGAATGTCTCCAGAGACTCCTCCACCCCTCTGGGCAGCCTGTTCCAGTGCTCTGCCACCCTCAAAGGAAAGAAGTTCCTCCTCATGTTCCGATGGAACTGCCTAGGTTCAAGTTTGTGCCCGTTACCTCTTGTCCTATCCCTGGGCACCACGGGAAAAAGCCTGGCCCCCTCCTCCTGGCACCCTCCCTTTAAGTATTTATAATCATTGGTGAGATCAACGTCCCCCGTGGTTAAGACGCACACTGCCAAAAATCTCCTGCCAAGCCCCAGAAAAGCTGGTGGTAGGAAGTTCCTAGACGGTAATGGGTCTGCACCTTGAAGAGAACAATTTTTTTTTTTTCCCCAGTTTTTTGTTTTACTTACATCATTATAGCTCCAAAGTAATTTCTGTGGGTATTCTCCTTAGCCTCCCAGGAGCTGAGCCACCAGCCCAGCTGACCACAGGCAGCGCTCCCCAAGCCAAGCTGATAAGGGCTGGTAGGGTGTAATTCATCCCATTTGTCGACACTAGAACCCACCCTAAAAATGTCGATTTTTGTTTCCTTCTCTCCACTGAGAGCTGCTGATGAATAGCTCAGCTGTTTATACTGCAAACATTTACAGTTAGGGGAAAGATCACCCTCCCCCACATCAAGGCTTTAGCCTTTCCTGTAAGTCAGCACAGTTGGCCAAGACCAGAAACAATCCATCCAGCAAGCTTATCCTAAAAATTGTTGCAAAATAACCTCTTTGGTTAATCCTTCTGCTCCTCTGCCCCTATCAATGCAACTATTTGCCAATCAAACTATGAATCTGCCTATCCAAAACCCAAATGGAACATGTTCTTTGTATGAAAAACACACCGGAACGCACAGGTCTGGGGCTTAACGTTGAGGTTCCTCAACAACGCTGAACCAAACGCAACCTCCTGGACCTGTAGTGAGCTGACCCCAGTTGTCACAACTCCTGGGGTCTCCAGCACATTTTAAGTCCCCAAGAAAAATGCCATGCTACAGAAAGTCCAATGACAGAACATTTCACGGAAGATTATTTGCTCTAAATAATATGTGTACTCAAAGACCACAACACAATTCACAAGGGAAAGAGCTTACGCAAACAGGGCAAAGCTGCTGGATGGGCTTTCACAGCAGTTTTTTTTCTCCGCTCTTCCTCCCTCCTTTTGCCAAGGGTGAAAGTGGAAAATTTTTTCATACTGAAGACGCCTTGGACACTGGGACAGTACTTAAACAAGCACATTATCCAGAAAACATGAGGTTCCCCCCCCACTCTGAGAAAATTTAATTATTCAAAGATCTTATTTAATCAGCTAACGCACGTTTATAGGTGAGCCCTAACGCTGAAGAGGCTGTTTCACCCCTTCCTTTAATGAAGATTAAGCACAATTTCCAAACACCTTCGACAAGCCACATGTTAAAACATGCTTCACCACCACCCGCTAACAACGGGAGGCAATTCCAACGCTTGCACAGTGTTTGTGCCTGCATTCTGGCCACAGGTTTTAAGTTTCCCACCACTATCTTAAGTCTTTTCTTCCATCCCCAAAATAAGTGCATGTTCACGAACAATGTTAAAAAAAAATAAAACGCAAGTTCTGCTAATCCGTGACACTCCTCCTGCTCTTCTGCTTACGGTACAAACATCTGTATCAGCAGCAGTTTGTGTTTTATGTCACTGGAAAATTCATAGCAAACATTAAGGAATGCAGCTGGGAAGTATGTTCAAATAATAATGAAAAAAAAAGCCAGAAATACATAGTTTCTTTTGCAACTCTAAGTTTTGTATACTCCCATTAAGAGGAAAGACAATACACAAAAATCCAAGTAATGCCAGAAGGTACGAACTGCTCCAAGTGACAACTGGGGACATCAAATTGAGGGTTCCTTAAAACTTCGGCTCAAGGGACAAAAGACAATACTGCATTGTACTTCTTAATAGGAGATCCCTACTGCAAAGCAAAGAGAAAAAGGTCAACCCCACCAATTAAGACAACCACAGTTAAAGTCTAAAGAGAATCCGATTCACTTTTCCGCTCCACTCCGAATTTCCTTTGGACAAGTAGCTTCCCATGTTTTGTGCCATGGTTCCTTGTCTATAGAACAACTTTTTAAACCCAAGGTAAAAAAAAAAAAAAAAAAAAACAAAAAACAAAAAACAAAAAAACAAACAACCAGACACCTACAAAATACTTCCTGCTTCGTCTTCATTCGCAGGCAAGGCACACACACAGCCTTTCACTAGGAGCTTGGGGCTGAATATATATTAAAAATTGAGAGGTGCTCGTCTAATTTAATAGGGAGGTCTAGAGAAATACTTCGCTTGTAACATCCTAACTTTATTCCCTTTTCACGGGTAGCATAAATTCCTGTAGTGGTATCACATGCTGTTTCATCCAACATAATCCAGAAGCAACATTAACCATACATAGGAAATACTGCTAGACAAGGTCCTTAATATTTAATTAACAATTTAAGTTATGCCTTCCACAAAATGTAATTGCGGTGTTTCGTTACTACTAATTACAGATATTTTTCCTATTAATAAACTAATTGTTGCGTAAGATTTGAGTACAGGCAATAGAAAAACCTATCTTGAGAGCTCTTGTCTGAACGTGCAACTTGGTATTTCTTTTCCTTGAGCCAGTTCAGGCAACGACACCAAGCACGATCCAGGAATGAGAAAGTAGACTGAAAAGCCAAAAATCTAAAAGCTCACTAAGGATGATGTCACTTGGCTTACACTTCTCCTTTAGAGTGATAGGACAGCAGAAAATCACAAACATAAGTTTGCACCAGGTTTAAAATATTCCATATTGAAAGAATCTATTGTATGACACAATGCTAAACAGCTTTAAATGTTTTTTCCAAATTCCATTTACATGCCACAGACAGAAAAGCTCACACGCATTTCTCCTGCCTTACTAAACCAACAGTATGTACATATATGCATGAATACATCGCATGCATATGCACACATCTGGAAAAGCTAGCTTGAAAGTGGTACGAGTAACAAAAATATGTAGCCCAGCCCTGTACCCAAACCAGAGAGGTAATAATTCTTACAAGTGGAATGTAAAGCAACTTCAATAAATAGTCACTCTGTCATTCTAAAAAGCATATTCTAACTAGAATTATCCTGACTTTTTTTTCCCCTCTTTTTTTCTTTTTTAAGGAATTGCATGCCAGTAATATTGTACGAATTACTCAATGATCCTATTAGCTTATTTTCAACAAAATTCTGGTTCCTTTTTTCCCTGAGGAAATTCCAATAGCACTTGCAGGCACCACTCCAGTACTAGCAACAGTTAAGAGTCATTTAGATTTGTTTTTTCTACAGATAATGTATTCTCCAAGTTCATTTCTACAGAGGGGAGGAAAAAAAGCTTTCAGCTTTGCTTTCCTCATGAATAATACATTTAAAATTTAATATTAGAGAACAAATCTTTCTCTTGAGCCTCCAGAAACAGTACTATATTTGCCCTATTATTTTGAAAAGACCCATGTACACATTTAAATAAGGGTAAACCAAAAGCTCCTGGTTTCCATAATTAAGCCGTAACAAAATATTTCACCATTTATCAGATCAATTCTAAAAAATACTGTATAGCTTTGTAACTGCCATCAAAAAAAGTAATCACTTACCGTAAGCACAATAAGGAGTATAACACATTTTGGTCCATAACTCAGTGCCATAATTTGAAGTGGAACAGATTTTCTCGGCCATTCATGAAAACTGGTTTGTTTACATGAAGAAGACAAGAGAATCCTGATTTCGAGTAGGCATCTATAGCCCACGTTACTATTAAGACGATGTAAATAAAACCAAATCTCATGAGCGAAACCTTTTACAAGAGCAAAAATTATGTAAGGGAGCAAAAGAACTGCTTGGTAAAAGGGATGAAAACTTCTAGGAAGAGAAGAGTCCTTCTAAGAACGGCAGCCGCATCAATCGAGCACTCCCTGTCTCAGCCTCGGCTCCACAGTCTGATGGCTCCGCTACGGCCTCGGGCTTCTTATTCCTTCTTAGGCTTGTATAAAAATAAACAAACTGCGGAATACGAACCCAGATGTTTCAGAAATCAGAAAGCAAGAGACCCGTTATAGTGCTACCATAGAAGTATTTGTGAGTGTTTGCGTCTGGCAAGCCCACGTTCGAAGGCGGTATCGCCGAGTTCAGTTCCCTGGAGACTTCAAGGATCTTTTCCAGGAAGCCACCAGCAACTTAACGACACTTAAGGAACTGGACAAGGTGTCCTTTGAGAAGGGAGCACACGCAATCTGCAGAATAAAGGACAAACATAACAAACAAACCTTCTTGTCTTCATTGCTACGTGCTACTTCTGCTGGAAGGATAAGTAGAATGGGGGGAGCAAACCAAGGGCAAAAGAGTCATTTTTATTAAGATGACTGAATGAAGTGTTATGGACTCGACTGTATGGTTGCAACTACAGGTTTAAGTCAACTTTCAACCCACTTATCCTTTCAAGATATCTTTCCATTTTTCTTTAAGATACTGCGTTCCACATGAGCTTGGGTACTCTGCTCATTTCCATAGCAAGAGAGTAGGAAAGGGAAAGTGTTGTCCCGTACCTAATTTGACACAAATCCTTTTAAAACCATCATTAAGTTGTTGGCATTCAAAGATTTCACTTTGGGTTGGATTTTCAGGTGGCTCTTCACATTCCCTACAAAAAAAGGAGAAATCTAAGCCTTAAGACATGGGAGACAAGGGCTCTCTAGTGCCTGGTTTGCAATGATGTAGCTTGGAACCACTGTTCAATCACAGAATTGTAGAATGATTTAGGTTGGAAGAGACCTTAAAAAACATCTAGTTCCAACCCCCCGCCATGGGCAGGGACACCTTCCACTAGACCAGGTCTCTCAAAGGCCCATCCAACCTGGCCTTGAACACTCAATCATCAGTTCCCAGATTAGAGACTGGGGAAGCGAGCCATAAACCCCATCAGAACCACATTTCTAACCGAGCTTTCAAAGGACCCTGAGGTCCCTGGCAGGTTTTGGAGCCAGCACTCCTGAGTCACTCGGCTTTGTAGTGTCCAAGAGACTGGCTGGGAGCCTTCTCCAAATCTGTGGCTCTTCACCTCCAGAGCAGTGAATTCCTTGTGCTGTTTTTCCTAAGAACATCTATTTTCCTACTTCTCAATGGTCGCTTTAGTCTTAAATAATAAAATTCACACGAGGAGCTTTTACCTACACCAGAAATCATAGAATCATGTGGGTTGGAAGAGACCTTCAAGATCATCGAGTCCAACCATAAACCTAACACTGCCAAAACCACCCCTAACCCATGTCCCTCAGCACCACGTCTACCCGGCTTTTAAATACCTCCAGGGACGGCGATTCCACCACCTCCCTGGGCAGCCTCTTCCAGTGCCTGATAACCCTTTCGGTAAACGAGTTTTTCCTAATATCCAACCTAAACCTCCCCTGGCACAACTTGAGGCCGGTTCCTCTTGTCCTGTCGCTTGTTACTTGGGAGAAGAGATTGACCCCCACCTGGCTGTAACCTCCTTTCAGGTAGCTGTAGAGAGTGATAAGGTCTCCCCTCAACCTTCTCTTCTCCAGGCTAAACAACCCCAACTCCCTCAGCCGCTCCTCATAAGCCCTACTGCTTTCTGAACTGTTAAAACCATGAGAAAGTGCCCATCTGCCCATCTCCGTTACTCAGCACAGCGAAAAGGGCAGCTTTGCACAGCCAGTGACAGTCCCAAACGTCACCGGTGTCCCACCGCAGGAAGCCCCCCCATTCCCCCCCCGGCAGCGGCTGGCACGCAGCACGGCAAACCCAACCGTCTCTGTTTGTCCAGCACCCTTTTCCTTTTGGCCGCTGGCTCGGGCTCGTGAGCTCCTCTCCCCTTATACAGGAAACTGGGGCCTCAAGCTTAATCCTGCACATTCAGTTCTCTTCCAGCTACCACTACTAAACGTACTCTCCTGGGACGAGGGCGGGGGGGGGAAGACGGGAAAAAAAAAAAGCTCTCGCAATCAAATCTTTGCTAAACTTCTCCACAGTGAGATTATTTGGCCCGATTTCTGGGAGAAAACTGAAGGAAAGAAAGATGTAACGAATTCCTGCAGCTGAACAAATGTTATTCATCAAGTCAGGGAGCAGATAATCCAAATCTAAAGGCACAAAAAAACCCCGATACGTCACTCGCAGCAGATAAGGACAAATGTCCTGCTGCCGTTATCCGCGGCGCGAGCCAGAGGCAGCCCAGCGCTGTCGCTGTGCAGGGCTGGGGGGGCAGCCAGAAGAGCAGCCTTGGGGGAAAGGGGGAAGGAGAGGGGGAAAGATGTGGCTGGAAGCAGAAGAGCTTGGCTACAGCAGCCTGGGAACCCACTGCAGCAGATCAAAGGGGGAAAGGGAAGGAGGAGGAGTCTACAACTCTAATTTCCCCCACTTAGTCTGAAAGCAGCTGGGTTTCTCTGCGTTGAGGCATCTGACCCCTCTGCCTGCTCAGTCTCTGGACTCCACCATCAGCCCCATCCATCCTCAAAACAGCATCTCCTTTTCCTCTCTCTTGGCCATTACAGCATCCCCAGGATCAGCCCAGTACATTCCAAGGGTAAAAAAAAAAACCACCAAAACAAACAAACAAACCCCCCAAACAACAACAACCGAACAAGCATCCAGTTTCTATATCTTGAAGTGTGACATTCTGTGATGTTATTTGTGTGTGTGTGTCCCAGCAGCTTCCTCAATTCCTTCTTCCTGAACCTCACTGGCTAAAATACAGCAAAACCCCCTTCCTGTCACCCTTCCCAATTATTCTGGCACTTCCTCAATTAGTGACTCTAGGTAAAACCACTATACTTTAATACACAAAGACATCTGCAATTTGCTTCATTGTATACGTGGCAGGATTGCCCAGTTCCCAGACCCACCATTCACAGAATCCCAGAATGGTAGGGGTTGGCAGGGACCTCTGGAGATCATCTGGTCCAACCCCCCTACCAGAGCAGGGCCACCTACAGCAGGTTGCACAGGATGGCTTCCAGGCGGGTTGGGAATGTCTCCAGAGTTGGAGACTCCACCACCTCTCTGGGCAGCCTCTTCCAGTGCTCTGCCACCCTCAAAGGAAAGAAGTTCCTCCTCATGTTGAGATGGAACTTCCGAGGTTCAAGTTTGTTTCCTGCAAGTGACTGTTGACTTCAGCACCGGCTGCTGTATCAAGAGCCTCATCCCTCCCTCCAGATATTTAATCGACGTGTAGATGTAGCGCTGAGGGACATGGTTTAGTGGTAACTTTGCAGTGTGAGGTTAATGGCTGGACTTGATGATCTTAAAAGTCTCTTCCAACCAAAGCAATTCTCCGAGTCTATGACTAAAAGGAACCAATGTATCTTCTAACGCCTGTGGTCTGCTGAGTAACTCCAGCTACTCACCAGAAGTACCGCAGGATGCGCGAAGGGCACCACAAAACCAGGGCGTGTTAGAACACCCTCCCTAACCATCAGTCCCTCGAGGGAGTCTGCAAAAAACGTTTGATACGGCTGACAGAAAAGGCACTTTCTCAAAAGGGAGGGAAGAAGGGCGACTGCTTTGAGCGACAGCTCAAATTTAATTTTGATTTATTGTAGGTTGTTTGACCTGCCGATTTGAGGTGCCTCCCGTGGCATGAATGAACCTTATGCTTTTAAACGCTCACCCTTTATTTGTCATTCAACTACGGAGATCCCACAGCCATCTGTACATCGTGTTTAATACTGTCATAGCAAGGAGAGGTGGGAATAAAGGGAAAGAAGTGACTATACACGGATTAACTACATGCAGAATTAACCACACCAACACACCTTTTCTACATTAAAAAACGTATGCCAATACCAGCCCTGCTGTAATTTCTGCTGTCAAACTGTTGAAATTACTTATTAAGGGTTATCAAGCATTGGAACAGGCTGCCCAGGGAGGTGGTGGAATCGCCGTCCCTGAAGGTATTTAAAAGCCGGGCAGACGTGGTGCTGAGGGACATGGGTTAGGGGTGGTTTTGGCATAGGTTTATGGTTGGACTTGATGGTCTTGAAGGTCTCTTCCAACCCAAGTGATTCTGTGATTCTAAATTCTGCAACCCCATCAGTCACAGAAACCATGGACAGATATATAAATAAACAAAAACTGGGATTTCCTCCCCTCCCCCAGGATAAGAAGCTGTTCTCAATTTTTTCAGCCTTTCATTGCAGGTCAGCTTTTCTGGTCTGATTTCTTTCTCCCTGCTCCTTGGAAAGCTCTCAAATCCAAATCCAGTGCTCAAAGCTTTACACAGCAATTTAGAAGAAGTCTTTCCAAAACAGGGTACAGCAGGATGACTTCACCGTTCTTACAAATCAGCTGTCACGTTGGAATGCGTAAACAGGCATGTATCTTTTTTTTTTTCTCTCTTTTTTTTTTCTGCTGCCTGTCAAATCTGACTACTACAAATATCCCAGGATCTTCTATGGACGAGCAACACAACTAGTTGTCCTTTCTTCTCAGTTCATGCAGTGGGTTATTCCACAAAAATCCTGAAATAGTCGGAAGTAACACCAGAAAACCCACAGGATATACATTGAGCTCATCCAATCTCTTTTCATTGTTAGTGGAAACACCCATTATGTCTTTTATTTCGGTACCTGCACATTCAGTATCTTCTCCACCACATCACCCAGGTCGGTCACGACTGACCAGCGCCAGACCTGCACACTCCCCCCTTCGAAGGCCCTGAACTATTCAGACATCATGCAAAAATGTCTGTGCCTGTTGACAGCAGTTCATACACAGACCACATTTTTCTAGTTTACAGCCCAAAAAGCTTCACTTCAACTCATGGTCATCTACTAGCTTTTCTTTGCCTTGTTACCAAGTTACAGCAGTAAGTTGGTTTCTTTGACGTGGTTTGTTTTTGAAAAGAAAAGTCTGCTGGATATTACCGGTTTCCTTGGTTTCTTGCAACATTTCTTATGTTTCTATGTTCCCTTCTGAAAACTGAAATTAGAAATGATGAATAAGGCAGCCTAAGTACTATGTTCATTCTTCGGGGGTTTTTTCAGAAGCTTGTTTACTCTTCCCAAGGTGTCAAAGTAACAGCTCACAGCTCTGAAGTTGTACAGTTTCACACCAGCCACTAAACATCCAGTGATTTAATTCGCCATCTGCTCTCAATTAAAGTCTTAGCCAAAGACTGATACAAGTTTCCCTTCCCCCATTTTAATAAAATATTTTAGTGTCAGAAGTCGGTGGCTTCCTCTTCCTGCTGAGCAGCAGACCAAATCCTTTGTCGTCCTTTCATTACTATAATACTCCCTGATTTTTTGCATTCCCCACAGCCACTGCTAGGTGCATGTTTCGGCAAGCACAAGGCACAGAACATAAAAAATTGATTAAAAAAAATTAACAACAACAAAAATATCAGAAAAGCAAAAAAATATTCTTTTATACTTATCCCTGCTCAAATCATCCCTAATGGAAACTAGGTCAGACTTTCTTCAGGCTTCCTTCCTTCCTTCTTGTGCTGGAGAAACTTACCAAGCGAGTGAGTTTCTATATTTTCTATCCTTCCTTTGAACTGGGACACTCTGTGCCTGTCTCCAGAATAAAAAATTCTGTTAAGCTGCCACCTCATCTTAAGTCCTCTTTTTTTCTTTCAGGTTTGCATGTGTAAGAACTCTCTGAGTCACGTCTCCCGCTCCTCAGAGTTTGAGGTTTGCCATCTTGTAGCTCAGTGATTTCAATGTTCTCGCTCTCTCTCTCTTCCTTCCTTGAATCCCCTGATGAGCATCTCCATTTCAGTCACCCTTTCCAAGCCACCTTCTACTTCTGTGCTCTTGGTGCCCCCTTACCTGCACTTCAGACATGTCTTTAAGGATCTCTCTCAGTGCCCCTTCCTACACCAAAGCCTGGTTGAACCCCAGGAGGATATGCCAGACAACGTGTCCTGCTGTACTCCTTTGCCCAAGTGTGTACTTGCCAAAAAAAAAAAAAAAATCACTTCACTACCCCCATCTGTGGTTTGAATCACTCCGTGAGTCTTACACAGCATGTAAGGCACGCGCTAATTGCAAGATGCTATCAGGTACTCCAGTGAAAGCACAGTTAGAAAGACTTCCAAGAAAAACCATCTACCAAAAATGTGACTGGCCCGACGTCATCAGCAGCGCTCACTTTTACAGCCTCATACGCTAAGAGGAGACAAGCGTTTTCACAAAACTTGGCCGCTACAGCAGCTTTCTGGTACTACCATTTTCCAGTGAGTTTTATTACTTCTAACATTTCATCTCAGCCTTTCTTTCTTCCTAGCTCCCTAACTGAAGTTCAAATATTTAATTACTGTGTCCTACAGCCCCATCACAAGGCTGGCGGGTCCTTCACCACTGAACAGGGAGCGCTGCTGACGCGGATTCTGTTTGCCCATGTAGCTGCTGAGGGAGGACAGCGCTGAAGGCGCGTTGTTCTGACGTACCATAGTATGGTGCAGCGGTCTTCAAACAGCAGAATGTCCTCTGTACCACCTTCACTGCTCCTCTGCACCCAAAATACATCTTAGTCCACCCTACGATACACACATGGGGTGTAAACGCAAACGACAGAGTGCCTTTTCCTCCATCTTCCAGCATCTCCAAGGTTCTTATGTGGCTTAAAGAAGCGTCACCTGCCACAGGTGAAGGACTCTGCCCAAACTGACACCCCCTCCTGCGACATTTTCCTACCCTTCACAGATCCCCCCTCCTTTCACAGCCGCTGCTTTTACCAAGTCTACCGCAACCCCTGCGTCGCACTGATCCTTTTTCACCCATCTCAGATCTTCTAAAAAAAAAAAAAAATAATTGCCGCGACAAATCTTCACGTCCAGATGAAATATGACAATGATTTTGAGAGCGGTACGCATTAATCCTCAAGGGATGAATCTCACTTTCTTACCAAGACTATTTTAGGTTGTATTTTCAGAGGTGAAGAAGTGCCAGAGAGGCAGCAACACCCAAAAGCGGTCTGTAATTCTGCTCAAATCCCCATATAAGCACCTCTCGAGAGGGCTCGTTTCCCCTTTCGATCGAACGAGGACCTGACCACAGCCTTTTCTGCCCGAGCAGCAAAGCTGCCCAGCTCCCTTTAAGAAAGCTGTCACCGAGATCAGTGTTTCCACCCGGTGACTAACCACAATGAAATTAAAAGTATTTTTGTTGGGTGGGTTGGTTGGGGTTTTTTTTAGTGCTTTTTGTGTTTATTTGTTTGAAGCTTTTTTCTAAGTTAATTCTGAACTCAAATGAGAAAGGATTTAAAGAAGAAAAAAAAACAAACCAAACAAAACCAAATCACAAACCGAACCAGGAAACTTTGTGCAATTTTGTACCGCGTCTCAATTCACCTTTGAAGACAGTGTGTAGTATTGGTAAAAACCACAAGTCTCCAGGCTCAGCAGTCACTGAAACACCAATGCATTTCCTTAAAGTTCTCCTTATAGGTGGAATGTAGACCGACCAGCAATACCTTATTCAGTATTTAGCATCCTTACAAGAACAGATAAAAATTATATTGTGGTTGTCCCAAGTTGATTTTTTTTTTTAAAAACACGCTACTTCTGAACAGCATTGTACGCGCCCAAATGCTCAGCGTCACAGGAAGCTTAAACATTAAAAAAAATATGAAGAACTTTGCACAGAACGCAAGGAATCCAAAAAAAAGAGGAAAGGCAATGTCCAGGACTGATGACGCTCACAGCTCACATGGGCACCAAGAGGTTCCCCTCACGTTTCAAGCAGTAACCATTGTCACCACGCAGCGGAGCGAGGAGAGGAGGTCCCCAAATTTACAAGGATCTCTTGTAACAACACGCGTTCGTCCCACCGTGCTCGCTCCAGCCTCTCGCTTGACACACGGGCATGCTTCAATCTGTTCAGCCGTTCNCACCTCTCGAGAGGGCTCGTTTCCCCTTTCGATCGAACGAGGACCTGACCACAGCCTTTTCTGCCCGAGCAGCAAAGCTGCCCAGCTCCCTTTAAGAAAGCTGTCACCGAGATCAGTGTTTCCACCCGGTGACTAACCACAATGAAATTAAAAGTATTTTTGTTGGGTGGGTTGGTTGGGGTTTTTTTTAGTGCTTTTTGTGTTTATTTGTTTGAAGCTTTTTTCTAAGTTAATTCTGAACTCAAATGAGAAAGGATTTAAAGAAGAAAAAAAAACAAACCAAACAAAACCAAATCACAAACCGAACCAGGAAACTTTGTGCAATTTTGTACCGCGTCTCAATTCACCTTTGAAGACAGTGTGTAGTATTGGTAAAAACCACAAGTCTCCAGGCTCAGCAGTCACTGAAACACCAATGCATTTCCTTAAAGTTCTCCTTATAGGTGGAATGTAGACCGACCAGCAATACCTTATTCAGTATTTAGCATCCTTACAAGAACAGATAAAAATTATATTGTGGTTGTCCCAAGTTGATTTTTTTTTTTAAAAACACGCTACTTCTGAACAGCATTGTACGCGCCCAAATGCTCAGCGTCACAGGAAGCTTAAACATTAAAAAAAATATGAAGAACTTTGCACAGAACGCAAGGAATCCAAAAAAAAGAGGAAAGGCAATGTCCAGGACTGATGACGCTCACAGCTCACATGGGCACCAAGAGGTTCCCCTCACGTTTCAAGCAGTAACCATTGTCACCACGCAGCGGAGCGAGGAGAGGAGGTCCCCAAATTTACAAGGATCTCTTGTAACAACACGCGTTCGTCCCACCGTGCTCGCTCCAGCCTCTCGCTTGACACACGGGCATGCTTCAATCTGTTCAGCCGTTCTGCATCTCATCGCATGCCAAGCAGACGAAGGGAATCGCGTTCGTGGTGATGAACGAAGCGACTACAGGCACGTTTGTCATGTTTCATGTCAACGGTGACATGTTCATCTATCAGGTTTTCAACATGTACAACCACCTTTCCATCATGAGGTGTCTCATTATACACTCCAGTAAAAGCAACCGCAACAATTAACAATCTGTTTGGCACATTTGTCTCTACAGGTAGCTCACAAAGTCAAAAAGAGAGCGGGAAGGAAAGGATGAATCCTAAGGAAACCCAGGGCCATTTATGAAGCCCACAGCAAGAGGTCAGACTCGATACCCTTCCAGCAGTGACCTGATGGTCTCTTTTTTTTTTTTTAAGGAATAGGCCTGTTATCTTGTTTTAATACAAAGTAGGTGTACATTAAGGACACAGGTTTTTATGGACAGCAATGCAAGAAATAAATACGAACCACATTCCAAACATCCCATTTGTTTTAGGAGAGAAGCCCATCAATTCCCAAGGGCAGACCAGGGCATACAACTGCCGGGACCACATCCCACATCTCCCTGCCAAGAGACGACCCAGGAGCTTCAAGAACTTCTGAAGCAACTTTTCTGAAATGCTGCAGAGTACAGCATTTCCAAATGCTTTTACGCTAAACTTCATGTGGAGCGCCGCTGGTAGATAACCTGGTGTCCTACATTTGTGGGTACCGGTCAAGATAGTAACTGAAGAGCACNCACAGGAAGCTTAAACATTAAAAAAAATATGAAGAACTTTGCACAGAACGCAAGGAATCCAAAAAAAAGAGGAAAGGCAATGTCCAGGACTGATGACGCTCACAGCTCACATGGGCACCAAGAGGTTCCCCTCACGTTTCAAGCAGTAACCATTGTCACCACGCAGCGGAGCGAGGAGAGGAGGTCCCCAAATTTACAAGGATCTCTTGTAACAACACGCGTTCGTCCCACCGTGCTCGCTCCAGCCTCTCGCTTGACACACGGGCATGCTTCAATCTGTTCAGCCGTTCTGCATCTCATCGCATGCCAAGCAGACGAAGGGAATCGCGTTCGTGGTGATGAACGAAGCGACTACAGGCACGTTTGTCATGTTTCATGTCAACGGTGACATGTTCATCTATCAGGTTTTCAACATGTACAACCACCTTTCCATCATGAGGTGTCTCATTATACACTCCAGTAAAAGCAACCGCAACAATTAACAATCTGTTTGGCACATTTGTCTCTACAGGTAGCTCACAAAGTCAAAAAGAGAGCGGGAAGGAAAGGATGAATCCTAAGGAAACCCAGGGCCATTTATGAAGCCCACAGCAAGAGGTCAGACTCGATACCCTTCCAGCAGTGACCTGATGGTCTCTTTTTTTTTTTTTAAGGAATAGGCCTGTTATCTTGTTTTAATACAAAGTAGGTGTACATTAAGGACACAGGTTTTTATGGACAGCAATGCAAGAAATAAATACGAACCACATTCCAAACATCCCATTTGTTTTAGGAGAGAAGCCCATCAATTCCCAAGGGCAGACCAGGGCATACAACTGCCGGGACCACATCCCACATCTCCCTGCCAAGAGACGACCCAGGAGCTTCAAGAACTTCTGAAGCAACTTTTCTGAAATGCTGCAGAGTACAGCATTTCCAAATGCTTTTACGCTAAACTTCATGTGGAGCGCCGCTGGTAGATAACCTGGTGTCCTACATTTGTGGGTACCGGTCAAGATAGTAACTGAAGAGCACAGGCCACTGATGAAAGGCCAGAAGAGAAACCACCATGATCCTTTCCACATGAAAGCAAGTTTTAAAGGCAAAGCACTACGAAGTTTAAAAAAAAAAAAAAAGACAAATCCAAACCACACAACCTTTCTTCCACCAAACCCAACCCCTGTTTAAACCACGTCCAGAAAGGGAGCCAAATGCACACGAGGAAATGGAGAAGAGGAGGCTGCAGCGGCTTGTCACAACACACTGGAGAGATTTTATTTTCTTTATTAATCTATTTTCCATCTAAATTAAGCACTTAACTCCACGGATAAAACGCCCATTGATTAGCTGCTATTTTTGCTTCCACGAGGCTATCGCTGACAGCAGTTTTGCTGAAAAGAGCCCCACAACAAACGCTGAAAATAGGAGCAGAGCTAGCATACAAAATGGTTTGCAGTAACACGACAAAAATACGATGTCAAAGATTAACTTCTTGCCTCCAAAAGCAAAGACACTCTTTTAACTGTTAATCTGCCAAGCCAGAGTTACTAAAGAGACCTCTAGTTATCCATACCAGAGACACACAGCACAATGTATTATAGAAGTATGCCAAATACAGCTAGCGTATCAGTGAAGACTTCTCCCCAAATTAAGCAAAAACTATGTGGATAATTTTGGTCCTAAAACGCAGTGTGTTTTGCAACATTTGGCAAAGACAGAAAAAATAATCCACCTCCATGAACACGAGTTTTACTGTAAATGCTTCAGTTTTGGCTTTGCTATCCCGTATCGGAGAGTGCCAAGTAATTGGCTAATCCGCTTTCAGAGATTATTTTTATTTTTTTTTCTACTTCTCTTCAGTAAAGTGCAAAACTACACCCTGCCTTCCCCAGCCATTTCACTGCATGAGAACAAAGTCTGTACCAGCTTAATGATATGTTAATCTTAAAGCAAAACACTCAAGTGAAACACTAATACTGTCACCGCAACAAACTAACAAACAATCTGAAAATGTGTTATTGAGTGTAACCGAGCTGTATGCCCAAATAATGTGAGGAACCAAAGCAGCAATTAACACAAATTGTTTTATTTGACAGAATTAACAGAAGATAAACGACCTGCCATCGTGATGCAGTTGGGAAAAAAAAAAGAGAGGGAAAGAGTTGGCTTCTTCTGGACTAGTTGGTATTATGGCAACGAAACAAAGGACACTGCAAAAAGGTACAGCTGAAGAAAGGATATGTCAGAAATTTATTGGCAGGCACAAAAAGGAATTTTTTCCTTTTTTCCTTTGAAGACAGGATTGAGAGGGATTTCTTCAAATGAGGTCCAGATTTTCTACAGGAGTATCTACGCCGTAATTTTTTTTGAATCTTCTGTACTGAAAGTTAATGTTCATGGTATTCTGATGAAACGCTAAGATAATAATAATAATAATAATAAAATAATAATTAAAAAGTACAGGCATTCTTCCTGAGGCTGCGTGAACAGCAGGTTGTATGAAGCATTAAACTATTTCACCTCTGCAGGTTCTGCGCTAAAATAAGAAGTTAGGGCAAAAAGTAGTACTTAAAATACTGTTGTCCTACATGTCCTGGGAATGTTGAACTCAAGCAGCAGAGAAAGATTATCCTATCCACAACAGTTTTTAAAAAAATAATAATAATACAAAGAACTCCCAGCGCTAATACCACCACCAAAAAAAAATCCCTACTTAGTCTTAACAGTTGTTTTCTGTAACCTCAGAAGAGCATTTTGCAAGGGGTAAGTTTTCCCCTGTTGCAATCTTTAACCCCTGCTCTTCCCACACTGCTATGCGGATTCGACTCCCTGTGGTTCATTTCTACAGGTGAGGAAAATCAGGGAAGCAGAGAACTGGATAGAAGGATACGTACTCCAGCCTGACATTCATGTCTCTCTTGTGACCTGCAGAACTTCTTGGCCATGTAAGACATAACTGGCACAGAAAATAAAAACAAGCAGATTGAAAGAAATTTGAAAAATCACCTCAAACCACCAAGGTCTCCAATGTTGCTGTTCTCTCAATGGCCAACCTTCTCCTCCCCTGCATGAATTCCACGTATATATCGCCTTACACTATAATCTCCAGTTCTGTTTTAAATCATTATACATTTGGGAAAAACAGTAACAGAAAAATATACAAGCATTGTCAGATGACAATTTATATATAAGTCATACATCGGCCAGCACACCAAGGAAGGTGATTCTGCCCCTCTGCTCTGGTGAGAACCCACTTGGAATCCTGTGTCCGACTCTGGAGACCCCAACATAAGGAGGACATGGACCTGTTGGAGCAGGACCAGAGGAGGCCATGAAGATGATGAGAGGGCTGGAGCCCCTCTCCTATAAAGACAGGCTGAGAGAGTTGGGGTTCTTCAGCCTGGAGAAGAGAAGGCTTCAGGGAGACCTTAGAGCCCCTGCCAGTATCTGAAGGGTCCTACAGGAAAGCTGGGGAGGGACTTTTTACATGAGCATGTAGTGACAGGATGAGGGGTGATGGCTTCCAACTGGAAGAGGGAAGATTTAAAATAGATCTCAGGAAGAAATTTTTCCCCCCTGAGGGTGCTGAGACACTGAAACAGGTTTCCCAGAGAAGCTGTGGCTGCCCCATCCCTGGAAGTATTCAAGGCCAGGTTGGATGGGGCTTTGAGCAACCTGGTCTAGTGGGAGGTGTCCCTGCCCATGGCAGGGGGTTGAAACTAAATGATCTTTAAGGTCCCTTCCAACCTAAACCATTCTCTGATTCTATGATTTAAGCTTCTTGTTCAGGAACACTGAGCTGTTTACAGACCATCGTGCCATTTCTGGCCGGAGACAGTAACTACCTGCTACCATTAAAGTCCTCAGTCTCATTTTCAGTAGAGCAGGGACACTGCTGCCCAAAATTCTCCTCCCGTTCATACTATACTATAAGAGCCATTATCATACCTTCTACTCACTGAGATGATATAGGCTCAGATTCTGTGTTTTTTACAGAAAATCTATCAAAATACCATGAAAAATTGCTGCAGGATATTATTAACTGCCAAATTTCAATGCAGTGAAAGTTGAATTTTAAAGGCAGAGGACCTAAATTTTAAATCCAGACAAACTTAAGTTGATTTCAAGATTGAGCATGAATATACACGGTGGAAAAACAGCAAACTACTCAGGAGCGAGACCACTACACAGACAGGACCCATGTCTGTCAAGGACTGAAAAAACACACGTAATTCCACAGTAATAACAACAACTCATCATTTCCCTTTCCATCTTTGAAAAGGTGAACCCACAGCAACATTACCTTCACGGAAACACATACCCAGAAAAAAATAAGTTTTTCTACAGCCACAGCTACACAATCTGCAGAATGGCCATGAAGATAAAAAGCCATGACAAAAAAAAAAGCCATGAAGGCTTGTGGCTTTCCAAAAAAAAAAATCCGAAAAAAGCCATGAAGGTTTGTGGCTTCCCTCCCCCCCCCTTTAAATTAAAAGGGGGCTGGTGTTAAGTATAGCTCGGACACACAACGCTGTACAACAGAGGGGCAGAAAAGCACTAGTGTTTGTCAGCCTGAGTCTGCCTTTGTCTTCACCCTTATCCAAATAATTTCTTTTGGATAATGTCACTGAGCAATTAAAAACTAACTTCCTGGATTAACAGTATGTATTTACTGAAACACTCAGTAACTTGGGTACAGCGTCTCAAGAACCAGCATGTCAAATCCTTAAAAAGAGCGCTGGAAAAAAGGAGTATCCCTTTGAAACGTGCTCAGCTTCCATTTTCTTAAGTGACTTCAGTGATTTTGAGGGGGTTTTGACGTGCAGTATGACTTTGATGAAAAGTCGGATTTTGCCTTTTCTAAAAAATTTCCAAAGCCGCGCATGCACAGTAGGGTAAGTACTTTCAACAGGTGATTATGCTAATCCAAAAAAATGGCTTAGATGAGTGTGTTACAGCGTGACAAAATTGTATTATTCCATGAAGTGAGGAACCTATAGCTACAGTATCTTCCTACCCTCAGGAAAAAAATACAGCCAAGGCAAGTGGGAGAATAGAATGAAGCACTCTGGTTTTAAAACTGAAAATCACTACAAACATAATGGAAGAAAAAGCTCTTTGCAGATTAATCACATTCAAGTGAACAGAGAACTGCTCGAGGAAGAGGGAAACATTGGACAAACAAGCATTTCTTTTATTCCTTTGTACATTTAGATTAACATTTTAAGCAGATACAGCTACCTAGGGAAAGGTTACAGAGAAGACAGAGTGAGACTCCTGCAGGTACACAGGAACAGCAGAAGCAACAGATCCAAGTTGCAACAGGAGAAGTCTCTCCTAAATATTAGGAATTACAGTGGTCAGACACTAGAAGAGGGCACCAGACAGGCTGCAAAATCTCCATCCTTGGAGACAGTCAAAACTTGACCATGCTCAGGGCATCATCAGCGCTGCTCTGAGGAAGGACCTGCAGATGTCCCCTCCGACCCGAGTTACTGTGCGGTGCTACGAGCATGGACAACAGGTACCCCAGCAACACACCCTGCTCCCCACAGGCGAGTAACAGCTGTTTATGTAGGGCTTGTGCCCACGTGTACGTACGTAACAGCTACTCTCAGGTGGAGGGAGGGGATTCTGCCCCTCTGCTCTGCTGAGACCCCACCTGCAATACTGTGNGTCCCTTCCAACCTAAACCATTCTATGATTCTATAATTTAAAGACTTATACACAAGTATTTACAATGGGTGAAATACCACTACTGGGTAAAATAAATAACCCCTTTTCTAACCTTAGATTGCCAGCCTTGTATGAACAATAAGCCTTTTCGTTTAAATTCTTTTACGTAGCAGAAAATTAAAGCTGAGTATTTTTATCTTGAAAAACTGTATTGCCACATAAGAAAACCTAAAAAGGGGTTGTGTGACATCCGAAAGGTGATTTTTTTAATTTTTTTTAATAAACTGATATTTACATCACACTGAATTCTTTAAAAGCTTTCATCCATCTTCCCTTCAGTTTTATGTTAGCTACCTTAGTCTCCTTTTTCTCAGTGTTCTGCTTACCCCAGAAACACCAGCCTATCTTCTTTTTCCAGACCCTTACTATTGAGGCATCCTTATTCCCTTAAATGACTTCCTAGGACATTAATGGCAGAGGGAGAGCAAACAACACCACAGCCTGCCAGTGGAAATAAAACACCACCTTGCTAATCACTGATCACAGAGAAAGGGTGAAAAGCATTAGCATCTCACCAATTGCTAAATGCCTTGTAAATATTTACTAAATTGCAAACTTTCATCATTAATCTTACTGTGTCAAGCTCCAGCAGCAAGCCAAGTTTTATCCTTAGTATCACGGGCCAGCACCACTGCAATCACACAGCTGAGCTTACGGAATGATTTAAGTCACTCCTGAAGCAGAACTGCGGAACAGAAGTTTAATGTTGGCTGTAAATTCAACCCCCGTAACCCAAAACGCACAGCAAGTACCCGCGTTAAAATGACTCCCCGGGAACTGTGGCTTAAGCTCACACAAACAAGGTCCTGTCCAGGTGCCAAGCCACACATACCTGCCGGGTGAGACAAGATTCCTAAATATTACAGCTTTAAGTTCACAAAAGGAGGGCGACGGGTACTGGGAAGAGGGAAGCGCTGCCAGCAGAGGACTGGTCAGACCCTCTGGTCCCAGCTCTGGACAGGCTCCTCTATCCCCTTTCCCTCCGCTTACGAGAGCGACCTGAAGCCCAGACCCAAACCACGGAAAAGCGTAAGTCAAATGAAATTTATAAAAAAATATGAACAGTTCTAAAGAGCTATGAAAATTTAATTTTGCTATGAGCGCAGTAAATTTATGCTTCCTGAATATGTTAAAAAGAGAAGTATATTAACTCTTTTAATAGGACACAGACTTTTCACTTTTTCCCCCCCCCTACAGCAGTACCCTGGACTATCAATAAGTCTGTAGGATGAATTCAGTCAGAATCCCACTCAACACACTCATGTACGTGTGATCTCTCCCCTTCCCTCCACAACAGCGTCCCTCCACAGCCAGTGTCAGCCATCATCCCAGATGAACCCCCTTCCATACCCGAGTACCGGTTTCCCTTCAACGCTGCAGATTTCAGAAGAGCAGGGAGCGAAAAGTTTTCTTACAGAGACTTTCAGTAAATAACTACGCAGAGCATCACCATCTTGCAAGTATACTTACGTAGCTCAAAACCAGGCAACTGAAACGGATATTGTGGAAATGCCGCAGGGTAAGCATATAAAAACGCTGGTGGTACTCACTCAGGAAGCCAGCTGACAGAATCCATCAGAGAAAGAATTAGAAGTGATATTTTATCAAATTCAGTTGCAGCTTTTTGCAATGGGACGTTTGTTAACATCCTATAGGAACTGTGAAAACTGTCAGAAAGGCCCCCGGAATAACGCAGCCTTTCCATAACCCTCTATATTGTTCTCCTGGCTGCGTAACAGACAGAAGAAGTTTCTCTACAGTGGCAGAACAACGAGCCCCTGCTGATGCGGAGATCAGGTTTGCCTCTGTGGAGGAAAGCGGTGTGGCTTCAGCGGGACAACGGAGCTTCCACAAATCGCAATTTAAATGCACTGCCCGATTTTTAGAGGTGAGCGAGCTACGCAATTCTTGTTTGCGACAAGGGAGGTTTTTTTAATCCCTTTCATTTTTACTAAATGAGCATTTAAATCCAGCCAGGTAGTTTGGCTCTGGAAGCTGCAGCACAGGCAGGATCTCCAGCCTTGCTGGAGCACCACGTTCCCCAGCGCTGCTCGGAACGGAGGGTTTCAAAATCCCATTTTAACAACCACCCCCAACGCTGCTAAACTTAGAGAAGCAGAATACCACCACCACCACCCGCTGAAGGGTTTTTTGCCAAGTTTTCCCTCTTCTTCTCCTCCTCCTCTGAAGGGAAGCTAAAGATAAATGGTGGGACTCGGCAACTCCGTATCCCTGGTTACGTTTCAGTGCGGCACGTACAACGTGCGCAGCTGATGACAAAATTGTCAAATTAGGATTCTGAACTCCATTCCACCTGTTTTTGCACACAGCTAAGCACGGAGGTCAGAGGAAAACTGTGCACGCTTCCTTTAGGGTTAATGGGAGTCTCCGGGACGTGATTCACGTCATCCTAAAGCGGACAACTACACCAGTGCAACCACTCGCAAGTGTCCGCGTGTCCTCTGCCAACTATTAAAACAAACCCATTGTATTTCCATGCACACACGACAAAGCCACGTGCTGATCTTTATTATCAAAGATTACTTTACCAAAAAAACCACCCCAACAAAACAATGGAAAAAAATATTCAAACACGTTGAACAAAATGGAAGATGCCCTACCCTCTATCAACCAAAGCAAGGAAAATTGTCCCGTTCCCGACCACCTGGTAAGACGCAGCACCATTTCCATTTTTCAGACATAAAAACATCTCCAGCAGCGCTAGCAACAGCTTCAGTATTTGACTGAAAATGTTCTACCAGACAGTCAAGTACCGCCTTGTTTAGGACTCCTCCGAGCAAGCATCTCTTTCAGCCACGCGACCTCAGCTGAGGGACAACAGAACATCTGGATCAGCTTTTCCTCAAAAAAGGACTGAAATGCTGAAATCAATACACAAGCAGTGTTTGTGAATAAACACAGAAAAAGGAAAAAAAAATATTAAAAAAGAAGAAAATAATCAGCCATTGGGGAGGGGAGTTAGGGATGGGCAGCGAGCGCGGGGACCCTGGGACACCTCCTGGCACCTCCTGGCTCCACACAGGGCAAGAATAATTATACGTGGTTCTCCCAGCAATCAAGAAAAGTGGCATATTTGGCCAAAAGGCAGGTCATGGTTTAGAAACACATTGGTATTATTTCCTGTGACTGTTCCAAAGGCTGCATTTAACCTCTGGGAAGTGATATGAATAGACGGGATGTTTGCTAGAGGGAAGGGTGCTAGTGGTCAGTTTTACCCAAACATTGCCAAAATAGTATCTTCAGGTTAAGCACCTGTTGATGTGTTTTAATTTTTTCTAGGAGACTTAAAAAGTGACTTCTCTAGTTAATACTGGCTTCTCCCCTTCACTAGAACATAAATCAAGAATTTAGCATGTTGACACTCAACTTTATTGCTCGATACTATTATTCAACATGCAAGACAGCTCCTTACAGAGATGTTAACCCAGAATTTTGCGAAGAAAACACAAGAATTTATAGGTTTTCTGCCACTTAGTAAACTTCAGATTTATTTTAAAAAAAGTATTTCTGAATACTGGGTCCAAAGTATCCTTATCAGGTACAGAAAAACATTCAGTATTTATTTTGTTACAGCACAACACCGTCTAACCTCAAGAAATGTTTGGTTACTTTGTATGATGAAACGGAAAACAAAACCAAAATTGCTTTCAAAGACATCTGCCTAGTGGACTCGGTAGTCATTTCCACAACTGCAACATTTTATCAGCTATTTAACGGAAAATACAGGATACAGATTCCCAGACTATCACAGCTGCTGTACATATATGGTCATAATTAAAGCAAGAAAGCCTGTTTGCTCCTGTGAAATACGTCCTAACAGCCAGCTAGCTGACTATCACCTAATCAGCTATTAAAAAGGTGAAAACAGTGAACCTGTTTTCCAGGGAGAATTATTATCCATTCAAAACTGTGTCATTACTATGCAAACCAGAAATCTTCATTGACTTTATCAGCAGAAAAGAAGATAAAGCCGTTTGCTACTTGAAGTGTATCATGCACAGACCACCTATGGTGGGACTTAAATCATCTTCACTATAAAAAAAATTCAGTGAGGTTTTTGGTTTTTGTTTTAAAAAAGAGCAGCATGTATTGGGCTGACAATTACTTGAAAAGAGTTCAGAAACAACACCATAAATTTGCGGTTTTGTTTTCCCACCTTGACTCCAACTGGTAATTTAAAGTGGCCAATAGAAACATTTTACTCCAACCTTGCACCATCAGCAAAGGAAAAAAAAATAAACCAAGCATTCTTGTAAGTAGTAGGTGCCTTAACTGTTGGCTGAAGATTTAATGAATTTTTACCTACGGACTTCTAAAACTATTTCAAGTGAATTCCAACATCCCCCATCCACAGCGCTGATGATAAACAAAGCCAAAACTAAACTGTACCGTGTTGAATTTAGGATTATCACAGCCTATTCTGCAATGACACAGCCCAGCCAGTATTTTATGCTTATCTCTTTTTAGTACCCATTCCAGACATTTCCAAAACAAAACCAGTGTTACTTCTGTGTTTTAGTACAAACACTATTCAAACAAATGCATATCCTTGGACACTTAATATCCCACTTACGAGGGGTTGGAGCGTGTTTTGTACAGACCGAGTGCCAGGTTACCTTGCTAAAAACGGTACCGCCATGCCCTGCTGGTCATCATCACAGCTGCCTTCTGGGATTTTCACAATTAGTTTCCTTTCCACAGCTTATATCCCTGCTGATATTACTGGGATTTGGTTGGTCGGTTTTGGCTTGTTTTATTACTTTTTTTTTTTTTTGGGTGGGGGTGTTATTTTTTGTTTTTCTTGGTTTTAGAAGCCCAGGAGAATTATTTTTTTATGTTGCAGAGCTCCAATAAATATTTTTAGATATTCAATTTAGGAAGACTGCAAGTAGTCGAACCGAGTTTGGTGAAAGAAATACTTCTGGGTGGCGGGGGAAGAATCAGAACTGTCTGGTGCCGCAGGAATTCACGACCACTGTGGAAATCGTATTTGAACCGAACCACCAT
The DNA here is from genome assembly GCA_013400795.1 of Pluvianellus socialis. Taxonomy (NCBI): domain Eukaryota; kingdom Metazoa; phylum Chordata; class Aves; order Charadriiformes; family Charadriidae; genus Pluvianellus; species Pluvianellus socialis. The sequence goes on along the minus strand of VZTS01017037.1, from coordinate 11,013 downwards.
AGCGCAAGGTCAACATGAAGTTTTGTACTTCAGGGCTTAACCTGGCATATCACACAGTGGAAAATGAAATGGCATAGTTTCATTCTTTCTATTCAGGACGTTTCCTGAAAGCACACTTCGAACAGAAATTATAAAGCGAAACCTCCTGCCGATCTCATCTTCTCTTGAGATGTGGTTCTGCAGTTACCGAGTGCTACTCTGCATCGCACGGACACGGTACCTTCCCGATGGATCCCGGGGCACCTGGTCCTGAGGAATCTATGGAAGCCATTTCTTGCATCTGGAGCAGGCTTTGGCTGAAAGCTCATTTTTCTCCCTTTAATATTACAGTTTTATAACGCGAGACAGGAACGGTACTTAGTTATTATGTTGAAGATAAACAACCGTTTGATGTAAAAGTAGTGAAAACAATCCATCACCACCAAAACAACTGACAAGTGTCATTTTAAAAAAAACACTCTGCTCCCAGAACTCACTTGCCTGCCAGAATGGTGTGGAACAGGTAATTGCTAATAAAGTGCAGCTCATAGTACAAGTAAATACAGGAATGGGACCTAACAGATTCCTTTTTCAAAACTGTCAAGGTTCATTTCCAGTTTTCTTCAAATTCCCATCCTTTGCCCTGTCATGACATGTTTACACACACACAAAAAAAGAAGTGGCAGCAATTTTAAGGTACCATGTTGGGCACCAACAAGTCTGAAAGACTTACAGAGGAAAACACCCCAAACTATCGTAATAGTAACAGTGGATGCTCTTTGGAGTAAGGCTTGATACTGCGTCTAACTTGTCAGCATCCTCCTTTCCAATAGAGACTGCAAGAACTTGCTGGAGGGTTTCAAACTTCTTACAGGTCAGGAAAAAAAGGCATTTTGAATTTCAGGGCACAGTTTGCGTTAAACTGTCAGTTTTATCATGATAAACTGGAGCCGGAAACATTCACATGGTCAATCCGCTCTAAAATGAAGAAGGACGTTTCTTGGGGTTTTTTTAGGTCTTACTTTCATTCTCCATTAAGCTTCACCATACTTGCTTCGTTGACATCTTCAATCTCAACACAAGTGGGAATCTTCCAGAAAGACACGAGATTTTGAAATGTGAGGAAAAAGGAGTCCCACAGCTATGTACTCACGGATAAACCCGATTAAACAAATCCACTTAAAATCTCATTCCTTTGTGGATAAGCACAGACCTCTACACAGATGCAAATTGTTTTACAGTTATGTTGTAAACCCCCTCCTTCTGGGACTTTTCAATTTATGTCAATGTGCAATTAGCAAATGAATTGCACTGTAGATTGCATTCAGTACTCTTTTCCTTTTCTTTTTTTTAATTCCCCAATTCCCCCCCTCCCTTGTCGCTTCCAAAGCTCTCAAATCACTTTCAACCTACTGATTCTCAACAAAATCAGCTTCATATCATAAAAAGTCATGAGGATTGGCAGGTGGCCACCAAACGACTTGGGGGAAGGAATCATCCTCCAGCACACGTAACCCATCACAGGAAAGCTGCCAGTGAGAGCTCGCGATAAATATAAGTACAGACACTTGACATGTTCAGTTGGTCACTGTGGAAAGACATTTTCCCCTTCCTTCCCCTACCGACTGATGACATTCATATGCTGAAATACGACCAGTACGTTTATAATATTATTTTTCGGTGCCTCCATAAGACTACTTTTGTTACAACAAATGCAAATTGCTGTCAGTTAATCCTGTTTAGGAATTCCCCGATAAACTATTTTGGCAACCGTACCTCCAAGGATTACGCAGGTCACCGGTACGACGCATGAGCAAACGCTTCCTTTTACCCAAACGGGACATTTTGCCTTTAATTCTGAAGCTATGCTGTACTGTGGAAAAAGCCCCAGCATAGTTATTCTATTTTACTGGCTATTTTTCATGCACATCCTCCCTTTAAATACAGCACAATGTACACTGAAGGCTTTTAACCAATTGTTACGAAGAAGAAATAAATGTCATGGCTTGAAGAACCGAAGCTGCTACGCAAGGGCGGTGATCCTGCATCAAGGTATCTTCCTAGATTTTAACAGGGGAGTTAAGAAACATAGAGAACGCCTCCCCTCATAAGACAGTTCCTACACCATTTTGGCCAAATTATTAGGGCCAATGTGTCCACGCAGTATGGTCCAGGGTTCCTCATCCCTGCACCACCTCCCTCCCCAAACATCTACTATAGCTTCTCCCACCAGAATTGCCCCCGGGGCACAGTCACTGGTGCCAAACACCTCCCAGTCCCTTAAACTGCAGCATCATCGGAGCACAAAGAGGCAGCTGTCGCAATCCAGAAACTTATGATGAGAAGAGAAAAAGGCAAGAAAGCAAAATACAGCAAGGGTGAGAATCAAAAACCACCAAAGGTCAAAGCTTCACTCCAAAAAACCCTGTAAAATACATGCTTAAACTGTTTTTTCCGGAAACGCTTTGCATTCATCAAATTGTTAATGTACATCTTTAACCAATTCTGGTTTCAGTTTACAAGAAGTCCCATAAGCCTGTTTTTTTAGATTAGTAAGGCTTTCGTGAAGGTTTATCGAGGTCCTTTATAACCTTAAAAGTTCTTATCTCTCCAGGTGGTAAATATGAGATCTTTCAATAAGCCCGGCTGAAGCAAATATAAATTATGAAGTGTATCTTCTAGGAACGTGTTGCTATTGCCCACTCCTTTGCAGAGAACTTCCATCTCAACCATCACGAGAAGAAATTGCCAACACCCCAGTTCAAGCAAACCTTAAACAACTTCCAAACCTGCATCCACCATCCTGAACTCTCCCAAAGCTTTCCGGTGATTAGATCCCCAGTGACCAGATGTAGGTGCATTCATGGGTAACCAATGCAGGTATGTAAACATTCAGGCACGTACACGTAAAACAGATTTCACGGACAAAAATCAAAAAGCACTGCAAGCAAATTGTTAAACGCATGCTTGGAACGACTTTGTACAAAATTCATACCCTTAAAAAAAATTATTTTACTGACTCCCAGAGGCCAGGAGAGCTGTACACTAAGGAGATGACCAACCTTTGCAAATCATCAAATAAACCACTAAGTTTAAAATTTTACTGCCGGTTAGAGTAAACAAGGAAATGGCAAGATTAGTTTTCCTGCTAATTCTGCTGGGAATCCTGGAGGACAACGCGGGAAGCAAGAGAGCTGCCGGGGTCGGGGAGAGCATGGCAGTGAATAAAAATCAATACAGCACTTTCTACCAAGAAAACAAGGAGAAGGGCCTGCAACAGCAGCAGCAAACTGACAGAACGGGCTGAGTAGTTACAAGAGCTGACTTGACTTTAAACAAAACCATCTATATATATACACACATACCCACTGTAACTTCAGGTCAACGAGAAATATTTGTTTCCTCCAGAATTGTCCTGAATTTTTACAAACATTTTTTAAAAAGTCACATACACAGTAGGTTTTGATGGATCAGGCATCCTTCATTTGGGGTCGCTCCTCTGTGCAAAATACAGCCTGCAGTATCTTATTTGCCTCTGTCAGGCTTTAAATATACTAATAAACATTTGGAAGAGAGTAATAGTTCCTTGGAAAAAGAAGTAAGAAAAAACCCACCTCATTTAAAATACCCTAACACCCTTAGAATCCAAGTCTACCGTATATTTATTCCGATTTAACTCACAATAAATCTTCTAGATAATAGAACTGTAGTTCTAGTACAGCTAATCACTTCTAATAATGGGGTTTGTTTGGTTTGTTTTTCTTTTTTTTTTTTTAAACGAATCATACTTCATCATCCTGTACAATGAAAACAAGATGTGGCACTTTTATGCAACTGATCATTTTGATAACACACTGAATAAAGCCTACAAACTTTATGTAGGCCCAATACCACGCACGGAACTTCCTCTGCTCATTTCTCTAAAGCTGCGGTAGTCTAAAGCTAAAGTGGTATTTTTACCACTAATATCTATGTTAAACAGCTGCTACTGGAAGGACAGGACTGTACAGGACTCAGATTTTTTTTTTTTGGTCATACAGCAAACAGTCTAGAAATATAAAAAAAGGCCAAAATTATACCACAGTAGACCACACGGAACTTTTTTTTTTTTTACTCTAATCTATTTAGATGCTACTTACACCTTCCACATTTGTCACATCTATGTCCCTTTTACGCCTTAACCTCTCTAAGTAAAAATAAAGCAAGCTCCCATCAATCTCTGGCAAAAGCCAAATACATAGAAGATTAACATTTCCAAAGTGAAAATCTTAAAAATTTCTCCGGCTGCATTACAGCCCAAAAGGCATCCTTCCTCCATGTCTGCCCGCAGCTCCTTACAAAAAGCTCTCTAAGTTCAGGACAGCATTTAAACCCACCGATACCACGTTGTCCTGTTTGAGCCTCCTGGCCAGGAAGATGAGCACTGAAAATACAAAGTACAGCAGTATTGTTCAATACAACGGACGCACCAAGACTTCAGAGATGCTGCTGAACGTTTTTGGGAGATTTTCCAGGCAGGTCGCCACTGCTGAGAGGAATCAAATGGCATACAACCCTCACCAGCAATCCAGATGTGGTCTTCGAACATCTAATAGGTTTTTGAGGTTTAGGAGGGATATCAGGGAAAAAAATTCTTCATCGAAAGGGTTGTCAAACATTGGAACAGGCTGCCCAATGGCAGTGGTGGAATTTCCATCCCTGGAGGTATTTAGAATATGGGTAGACGTGGTGCTGAGGGACATGAGTTAAGGGTGGTTTTTGGCAGCATTAGGTTGACGGTTGGACCTGATGATCTTAAAGGTCCCTTCCAACCTAGATGATTCTGTGATTAGCTTTGCTCATTAGCTCCATCAGCCATTCTCTTATTTCAGCTTGGAAGACTCCTGCCCGTTTCCGGATCTACTCAGGAACCGGGCTAAGGGAACACATACAACCACCCAGCTGGGTGGACAGAGACCCACCAACTTCATCTTGAGAGCATCCACTGCCCCTGGCAGATCCTAAACCTATTCCCTCTCCCACTGTCAGCCCTCGTACGGGCTCAGCAGCCCTCAAGAGCGAAGACTTCACACCCTCCTGCCCATTTCTGGATCTACTCAGGAACCGGGCTAAGGCAACACATGCAACCATCCAGCTGGTTGGACAGAGACCCACCAACTTCACCGTGAAAGCACCCACTGCCCCTGGCAGACCCTAAACCTCTTCCCTCTCCCACTGTCAGCCCTCGTACGGGCTCAGCAGCCCTCAAGAGCGAAGACTTCAAACCCTCCACTCTGTCCCTCAAACAGGCTGGAGCACTTGGGCAGCTCTTCTCCTTCCTGGTGCTACACACCCACATGCCTAGCTTCTCCCCAGCAAGGTGTATCCCCCCGGGCAGGGAGGAAGAGGAGGGATAAGCCCCATCTTCCCCTGCTGATCCACACAGTGGTAAAAAACAAAGAAAAAAATGTAGAGTTAGACCCATGTTCGCTTTCCTTATTTTTTTTTTTTTTAAATAAGAAAACATTAAATCTTGCGGACAAAACCACATCAAATATAATTCAAAGTAATCCATCTGAAGTTCTCTGTCGGGTAGGGTTGATTAAAGAACAAATTCACTCCCCAAGTTAACATTTCCATATGCAGGATTGCCTGAAACTGGACTTTCATGGAAAATGTACTATTGAGCACCAACCACAATGGTCATTGCCAACAACCCTTCAAGCTCAAAATTTAGCTGAAAACAAAGGCCTACTTGCTTACAGTGAGTATTTAAGATTCGACATATATAAAACTTGCAAGCCAGAACTAATTTGCAACCGTTTTCATGTTTGAATGACGACTTTTACAGGGTAGTAAAACCTCATATATTAAGCGTTCCATGACGGAAAAATAAGCTTCCCACAGCTAAACCTATCTACCAGACAAACGGGAACCAACGCTGACCAAAGAAGTGAGTGCCATTTCTCTCAGCTTTCGCTTTCTCAGCATTTTGGTTTCATATCACTTTAAAGAAACAAACATGGACCCGTTATCCGGAGGCTTATTTGTAATGTTCAGATTAAATTCTGAAAGATGAAGTGTAGCGTCGATGGCGCCGCATTTTACTGATCGTGTCAGAAAATGTTATTTGCATTTCTGACTGCCGAATTGACAAAATGTAGGTCAACTTTGGCTTTTTAAAGGCATCTTTAACTTCTGAACGCTTTAGTTAAATCACTGCCTTGAAACACATAGGAATTGGAGATGACATGCGCTACGAAGAAATGATAATGCTGCAGCTTACAGACACGGACTGAGTATCAGATATTCATGCAAATTATCATTCACGTTACTGCCAGTACACTGCAGCTCGTTAACCACTACCCTAAATCAAATCTCAGGTTACTACAGGTTACTACAGCCTCCCTGCAACATAAAACCTACTGTATGGTTCCTCTGGTTTCATGTAACAACTATGTCATTAGTTAATGATTTAAAATTTTGCCCTCTGCGAGCAATTCACATTCCAATGTAGCACTGGAGTGGTTTCCTTTTTTTTTTTTAGTGCTACTTTAAAGTTAAAATCTGTAGTTAATATTACAAAAATCTGTTGAGACAACGTCTCAGGAACATTAACATATGCTCAAATGTTTGAATACTCTGAATCCTGATGATGTAATGGCAAAAAAGAACATTCAAAATATTTTCATATATTTTCAAAATGCTTTTTGTTGAAGACACAATTAAAGACACTTATTTTGGCTTTTAACTTGAGATCTTAAGAACTTGTTATTTAAAATGATAATGAATATTAGCCTCATTGCCAGTTTTTTGCAATCTCATTTGAAAGAAAAGAAGGCAGAAAAGTTTGCCTGCTTGTTAAAACATCCTTGGGGAATTACACTGTTCATTAAAAAAAGTTATAAAGGTTTAGGTTCCACTGTGAACCTGTTTCAAGTAATTTACTGCAGAACACACGCTTCTGTAGGGGCACTAAAACATTCAGTTACTCTAAATAACTGAAAATAGATGCTCAGCTGACAGAGAAAATTTTTAGAAGCCGGAAAAGATGCATCTGAAGAGAAAAAACACCACCACAGCCTGAAGGATCCGATACCTGAAGCAGGACTGGACTATTATTACGCTGCTATTTAACTTGGCACACGGAAACTGCATGGAATTTGCATCATTTATGAGGATCAAATTAAAGCACGTATGTAAAAAAGGGAAATTCACTTCTTTGGACTGACTGCCTATCCCTCACCCGTGGTCATACTCTCTATGTTACATTCAGTGCAAAGATTCATCAGCATTGCACAGTTTCCTACAGATTTAGCTGTATAGATTTTACATTACAGATCACTGTTCCACTAATTAATAAGAATTAATACTTTCCTCCTACAACAAACAGTCGATCTTATCTGTAGAACTGATTCCACGGAGATTCAGATTTTCAGTTTTTCTTTCTATTTTTTCTTAATTGCTCACATTTATCGCCGATACAACCACCCCCCTATTCCCATACTAATGTCTCCATTTTAATTTCAGGTCTCGTTAAGGCTTTCAATTTCCCGAAGTGCCAAATGACCCCAACATAAAATATTTCTGCGAAGAACTACTATTTTCATTACTTAAAAAAAAAAAACTAACAGGGAATTAAATTCGCCATGAATTTAGCGCTCAAAATATTTTTAACCACCTACGGATCACTTCCAGTTGGGAGAACGCAAGTTTCTGTTTCCCAAAACAAATTTGATGACACAGATAGGGACCAAAATCCTCCAGGAGCACAAACACCAGGCATTTCAGAACAAACATTACCATAACAATAAAACACGATTGTAGCAACTTTCCAATGCTCAGCTTTCATTTGACAGACAACTAAATACAGTGCACCACCATGTGGCAACATATTAAGCAATCGTTCACATACCAAGATCTGGTTTTTTCCACCTTCGAGATTTTTTTACTATTTGTTAAATGTTAACAGCTCCACTTCAGTATTAATAAGCTCTTTTTTAATAAGTTGTCACATTTTCACTTATCTCAAAAGCTTGTTTTTAAAACATCTGGATTAGCAAGAAAATACTCGGGCATTTTTATTTGTAAAGCACAATATTTACCTAAAAACATAACTGCCCCACGACCAGAGAACAGCTCTGCTTCTTGCCAATCACGCTCCCTTGCACAAGAGAAATTTGGCATAAGCACATACTGCACATCGAGCTCCTTTTAAAACATAAATACATTTAAAAAAAAATAAATCAAGCTAAATGCTGGACTCACGTCTGATTAAAAGCCTCAAAAAAAACATCTTGGAGAACAAAAAAAATCAAACACTTGAAGGTACACACATGCATTATTTAGCAGTTGCTCAGCTACTGTAAAACTGCTTCTCTCCAGCTTAACTACAAGAAAAATAATAAATCTATTTTTTCCATGAGAAACACCAGCAGAAGTTCCCCATACCCCTAAGAAAACCCTGACTCCCGAAGCCACTACACACCACTTAGTACCCTGGAACATCTTTCTACAGCCAAAGGATAAACTTGGGAGGAAAAAGCAGGTTTTCATCAAACTGGACAGCCCTTGCTCACACAGTAGAGTGCTGCTGTAATTCACTGCATTACAAAAATCTTAGAAGACAGGCTTTGGTGATTCTTGTATCCGTTAAATAAAGAGTTAATTCACTATGCCTTAACGTGTTCGTTAGCCATTTTGTACCAACACATTCAGTTCAATCTGAATTCACAGCAAAGCCCCACTTTCAACACCAGTCTCCCACCAGGAACCCATCCGTATTCCCCATCGCAGCTTCCAGCTCTCCCGTGGCTCACCGGAGCCAAAGGTTTTGCTAAAACTGTTAAGGAATCTAACAGAAAATTGGGCGACGGGATAAGCAACCATGCGAGGAAGGCAGGTCGCCCAACGGGTTTTCCCAAGCTCCGTACCTCGAGCAGTGGGGAAAGCCGTGGTGGAAGAGGTAGGAGCACGGAACGTTCTCCTTCCCGAGCCGGGGATGGACAGACCTGCAATCAATCCTCTTTCTGCAAAAGTTGCTCCGGCGTGATTCAAGTGTCTCACCACAGAGTCAATCCAAAGCATGCACTTTAGCCACATTTAAAATAAAATACAAGGGGAAAAAACCACCAATATTAATCCACCTTCTGTATTAAGATCACACCGAAGCTTCCTCTTGCCTCAAACTCCAACTGCCCCCCTTCCGCTCTCCCCCAGCCCACCCTCGCTAAACACGCAGCCCGAAAAAGCCCCTGCTACGCAATTAGGACCATCGTGATTTTCTGCTGAAGACAAACCAATAGCAAGAACACAATGCATATTATGCAAGTTACTGCATAGTTATGCAAGTTATATGCATATTTTCGCTACGCAGCACAGCTCACCGTACTGAAGACTCCGAAGACACTTGTTTGATGTGGATGCTTACTCTTCTTCCCAGCTGTCAGATTCTCCTCTACTTGTCTCAACCGGCTTTTTTTTTATTTTTACACTAAAATATCAACCAGCTGCTAACAGTATCAACAAAGCCCTTCCAGTACATACAATAATAAAGGTCGTTAAGACCACAACAACATCTGAGCACAGTGTCATTAAAGTCTCCTCCAAGCCAAGTCTCAGGAGACACGGCAGGGAGAGCACCAGCCCCTTATTTACTGTAGTTACCCCATGCTTAACATTGCCAAAAAGGAGGAAAACATCAGAAATCTCTCAAGACAAACAAGGCCTCGCGATGGAAGTACCACTTCACAAGGGATAGGGATTGGAGAGTTATGTAAGCACTCCTATACCCAACAAAAATGACATTTTTTTTGTCCAAGCACGCACACACACACATACCCCCACCCGATGGCATTTCTTGTTTTGGTTTGGTTTTTAAATCTACCTCCACGCTTCTTCTGCGGTCGGCATCGGTGAGGTGAGAAAACAGGGATTTCACGTACAGCCTTGAATTCGGAAAGTACCAGGGAGCAACTTCTCCAACAGCACAGGACCCCTCGTTATTTACAAGATGAGCCGCACAAAACCCAGAAGCTTTCCGGACATAAAACCCATCGATTTTAGGGGGAAGATGTATCACTCTACCAATTTTAGAAGACCACTTGGAGGTCTATTTCGATACCGGCATCGCCACACGCTCTTATTTCTAATTTCTGTCCTTTCTCCTCCTTTTTACCAGCACTGCCTGTAACAAAGCATAAACTCAAGATACAAATAACTTCCCAAAACTGAGAGCGATCCCACACAACTCCCCAGAACTTGGAACCCCGCCGCCTACCCGGACTTTCCTCACCGCCAGCTGCAAGGACGCAACCACTCAACAGCCCAAAAAAACCCTCCCAGCTTCCAAAAGGAAACAAGGTTAAGGTCAATCGTCAACGTCTAGACTTTTGAGGAGAAGCAGCTCCTTTGGCCGGGCTGGATCTATCTTATTTTGGGGTAAAACACAACCTAAGCGTGATGCCTTACGCAAGCAACAACTATTTATCGACAAAGTAAACAGAGCCCGCGTTTCTTCCCGAGACACACAACTCTCCTCCAACAACAAACCCGAAAAGCCACCGCGATTCTTAAGGGCGAGGGAGGGAGGAATACAGGAAAGCGGGGAGAAATCAGGAAAGCCTTTTTTTAAAAAAACCTCTACAGCTGAGATTTATTTCAAAACCTTCCACGACGCCCCCAGCGTGGGCATCCTTTCCCCAAAAAGCGGGGCGCCGACTGCGAAGCGACCACCTGGCAAAGTTACCTCGCCGACCCGCAAGGGATAAGAGTGTTTTATTCAAATGACTGTTGATTACAACTCAATATTTAAACACGGTGACAAGTTCTCAAGCCACATCCAGCGGAGCGGTGGCGGAGACCTTCATGCAAATAGCTTCATCCCACGCGAAGAAAAAAACAAAAACAACACAACAACAAGAAGCAAAAAAAAAAACCCACCCCAAACCAAAAAAACCACCAAGCCCAACAAGCTCTCCTCTCTTCGCAGTAGCCTGGAGAGGATTAGGTGCTCCATGAAGAACACAAGTTCTACGTGCGTTTTTAAGCAGAGAT
>VZTS01017036.1:0-21469 GCA_013400795.1 Pluvianellus socialis | reverse complement strand
TTCCGTTCCGTTCCGTTCCTCCCCCCAGCCCCGTGTCTCGCCCTCCCATTGGCCGCGGCGGCGCCGTACGTCACCGCTTCCTCCCGCTTTTGTGCGCCGCCCCGCACCGCCCCGCGCCCCGCCGCCGCCGCCGGCACCAGCGCAGCCTCGGCCGAACCCCGGCGGAGCCCGAGCCGAACAGAACCGAGCCGAACAGAACCGAGCCGAACAGAACCGAGCCAACGTGGGGACCGCCGCGCCGCCGGTCATGCCCCCCCGCGAGTAGCCGCGCCGCCGCCCCGGTACGTCTCGCCGCTCCCCGCCCGCCCCGGCGACGGGGCGCTTGTGCCGGGGTTTTGTTTCGCCCTTTTAATTTATTTATGTATTTATTTTCTTTTAAATCGTCTTTTTCTCCGCCGCAGCGCAGAGTTTTGCAGCCGCGCCGGGCTCCGGCGGTTTTCCTTTCCTCCCGCGGCTGTTCTCGCAAACCGGGAGCTCGTCCCTCCCGGCGAGGAGTGGGACTGGGGAGCCGCGGGGGGGAGAACGGCTCCCCGGGAGGGTGCGGGAGACGGGGCAGGACCTGCCGCCCCTTCGGGGATTTACCTTCCCTGGCACAACCCTCACCTTGCGGTAGCGCGCTCGGGTAACTCTTCTTCCCAGGTTTTTTGCCTGGTGCTGTGAGTCAGCCGGGAAGGTTGTCCCTGCTGGAGCTGCCTGACAGCCGGCGCCAGGATCAGACCCTGATCCAGAGGGTCCCGTTATGGGGATGCGTTAAACACTTGAGCCAGCGGGTGCATTGCTGCCTGCGTTCCCTTGGGTCCCGCTTTGGTGGAAAGCGTCGTGTCCGTGCCAAGGATCTGTGGGAATGCCTGGCCCTCGCCCGCGAGCAAAGTCCTCCCCGCGCGGAGCCCGTCCCGAGTGATGAGGACGGGGTGAGTGGTGGGGATGAAGGCTCTGCGGCGGGCCAGGGGACCTGCGTGGACACCGGCCCGTACGCGTGGTACCTGTGTGGCGGGAGCCACCCTGCCAGCGGAGCTGAGAAGCTGGGTTTCCACCTGGATGGTGTGAGCGGCTGCCACGGGGAGCTGCGCCACGGCTCAGGCTGATGCCGCGGGAGGATTTGCTCCGCCGACACCAAACCTCAGCCCTGCCGTGGCCGAGCGGAGCAGAGTGGAGGTGGGAGCCTTGTGCCAGCACGAGTGGGTGTGCGCCGGCAGCCTCGCCAGGTCACACACGCCGGCCAAGCGCGGCTCTCCCTGGCCCCGGCACAGCTTGGAGAGCGGTTTCCCCCTCAGCTGCTGCTTTTATCCTCCTCTTCAATTCCTGTCTTGTAATCCAGCGGTTTTTGGAAGCAGACCCACTCCTGATTCCGTGCAGGGTCTGCGTGCGTCGCTGGTGCACGGACTGCAAACCTGGGGATCGGGAGGCTTGGGGTTTGTGCGGAATTTTGAGTGATCCCAGGGATTTCTCTTTTGCTTTTTTTTTTAAGGCGAGCGTGAGCAGTTTGGGGGAATTTCCTTCTGTGGTGCCTTGTGAATTTATGTCTCATCTGGCACGTGCAGTTTGATATAGCTCCGTGCAGGATTTGTGCCTGGAGAACAGCTCTTGCAAGCTGTTCTTCAGGCGTGTGGGAGATGGACTGCGTCTGGGGGCTTGCCTGTGACTCCCCGTGTCTTGTGATAACCTGTGTCGGCCGATCTGGTTTGCAGAACCCCTCGTGTGACACTAGTTATGAGCGGGGGTTCAAGATTTCCCACGGCTCCTGCAGATTCGGGGCACACCTCCACGGCTGGGCGCAGCCTTTGCCCTAGGAAGGCTTTGCAGCTTGTAAAAGCTCCTCTGTTGGAGGCAGGATGCGAGGCTGGATGGGCTGCCAGCCGGGTGGGATGTGGATTTAAAGACTCTTTTATACCTTTCTTCTCTAAATGGGTTTTGGTACTGCAATTTTTTCCATGGGTCTTAAATCTCTATCAGAAACCCACAGCTCTGCCCTGTCAATGTGTGCCCATAGGTGATGCGTTTGGTTTTTTTGTTTTTTGGTGTTTTTTTTATTTTTTTTGGAGGCTCTTAGGGCCCATAAGGGAAGTGTGCTTATGCAGAGAGATATAGCCTGGATTTTCATCCAGGATGGAGAGACTGTGTTGCGAAGAGCCGGCGATTACAGCAGCCGGAGGAGCGCAGTCCTCCCTCCATCCCTTCTGAAACATTGCTGTCGCTTGATGACTCTTCGTGGCATTAGTGTGCAGCTTGGACTTGATCCGTTTTCTGAATTTTCCTGTCGGGAAGACGTTGGCGAGGATTGCACAGGGTCTCTGGCTCCCGGTGGGCTGGAGTGTGCTGCTGTGCACAGAAGGTGATGTGCTTCCAGCTCTGTTCTCCCTGGCCGGACGTGGGAACCAGCGCGAAAGCTGGCAGGATCTTCTGCTCCGGTTGGTCTGGCCCCGCCGTCGGAGACCTGCTGGTGGAGGCTAGAGGGAAGTGAGTCAGGGTTTGCTGTTAGAAGGGATATCTTTTATTAGACTGCTTGGTGAACGCAGACTGGCTCTGGAGTGCGTGAGCCTGTCTACATGCAGAAGCAGCAAACCTCAGTGCTGAGAATTAGGAGGGAGCGATTGCTCTGAGCTTACCTTGGCTCTCCTAATTGAGGAGATCACCTGAAAGAAAAGGGGGAGAAAAAGAAAAAGAGAGATTCATCTACAGCTCAGCCTGCACAGTTCATCTGGACTGAGGAAATATGTTTTCTCTCTAAAAATCTCTGGACTCTTTTTAGATCCTGGGGTCCAGCACGGGAAGGGGACACGCATCCCGCCTGCCAGCCTTTCTTGGGAGGTGTCCGAGCCCTTTGCAGGCAGCTGTGGGCGACAGGGCTGGTGCTCGCTGGTGCCTGACAGCAGCAGGAGGCTGCTGGGCTCGGTCGCTTCCACTCCCTCCTCTGCACGGAGCTCAGGCCAAGTGCAATGTGCACAGAAATGCGCAGAATGTCAGCTGTGCACCAGGGAGACGGAAAATGCAGTGCGGAGCCATAAGGAGGAGGATATGGAATTCGACTTTTTTTTTTATTTCCTCAGACACTTTTCAGGAAAGCTATAAATGGCCCGCTGATGGTGAACCTGACGGGTTCACCCTCCCTCCCCGGGCTTTATTTTCCAGTTTAAGCTCCGCAAGGGGAATGGGTGACCAGGCATTTTTGGGGAGTCCCTCAGTTCCCATTCCTGCATGTGGCTGTGCACGCCGGGTCAGGACCGTGCTCATTCCTGGTGTCTTTTCTGCCTTTCTCAAGTGTGATGCGAGATGCAGAGATAGCGAACATCGTCCCGGTTGTGCCTGAAACATGCTGTCTCCGCAGGCTTGCCCTGTACCCTGCGCGGTGTCAGCTTCTCCTCTGATGTGGTGAACGCTGTGATGGGCATCAGATGGACACGACAAGTGCTTTTCAGCTTGTGAAGGTGCAAGTGAGCACACGTGAGCGTGGATTTGTGGGCATTTTTGTTTGTTTTCTGTCTGTCTCTGCAATTCTGATCTGGTCTGGCTAAATAATCTTCCCGTTAGTCACTAAAATGCCACCAGTGTCCAGCCGAATCAGTCTGTCCTAGCTCATCTGTAGTGACGCGAGAAAGGAAAAAACAAACATCTCCTTTAAAATAGATGCTCTTCAAAGCCACTGGGAAGCTGTTCCCTGCAGAAGACTGGTTACATGTGAAGGGAGAGCAAGAGAAGAACGCTGCAGTGGGACTAGCAGAGAGTTTGGGGGCTGCAGGCTGGGGGTGTACAGCTCCCCGCTTCGTTTCAGCGCTGGGGCTGTTGCTCCAGGAACTTTTCCTGGAGCCACAGGGCTTGGGGCCAAGCAGAGCCCAGGATGGTGGAAGATGCAGCATCAGCGTGGCCCGTGGTGGGCACCCGTGGAGAGGTTTGGCGCAAAGCCGGCTCACCCGGTGCCACAGCAGTTGTGGTGGAAGGGGGTGTGTGGGTTCACGGTGGCACCCTGCGGCTGTCCACAGCTCTTCCCCCTCTCCGTGACCTGGGGTGGGGACATGCTATTGCATGTCATCGCTGTGTCTGGTCTCGGGTGCCAGCTTCTGTTCTCAGAGTGCTTGGGACATCTGGGAGTGCTACCCAGAGGGCTTGACCTGGGCTTCCTGAGGCTTTTAGAAGTCAATGGTGAAAGGTATGTCTGTACCCCCCCTAAAAGAGGGGGGATGCATCCCCCAAATGCTTTTTCCTACCCTGGAATATCCCAATATAAATGTTAGCGGAGACCAAGGGACTCTGAATTTAACGAGAATCCGTAGTAGGCTGGAGCCCGTCCTGCTTTTCCTGAGATAAAACCCAAGCTGGCCACCATTTTCTGCAGAACTAATTGTTGCTTCCGTGAAAGCTCCCCTAATTCTATACTCTCAACTCTGCAAGATGATCTGGGGCAGCCCAGGGAGGACAAGCCGCAGCGGCAATGAAACCCAGGGTGGAGCTGAGCCAGGGTTTGGCTCGGCACCGTCAGAGCCGCATGGGACAAAGTCCGGTTGGCAGCGCGGTGCTGCGTGCCGTGCCCGGCAGCACGGGCCAGATGCTGGAAGGAGCCGGCCAGGCTACTGCGTGGGCTGCTGTGTGAGCAGCGTGTGTGAGGGCCACCTCCTTGGAGGGGGTGGGAGGATGGGTTGAGCGTTCAGGTAGTGATTAAATGCCAAACTGCTTGGAAAAATAGCCCTAGGTGGGTGGGTTAGAGGCACCCTGCAAATCTACTATGGCCAGGAGCTTGCGCGCTAAATAACAAGAAGTCACGATTGATAGCTGGATGGTTCGGACAAAACAAGACCTCCATACGGTTGCTTTGGAAAATAATTTGTGGGTTAAGAAGTCTTCGTGAAGGAGGTAGGAAGGTCTTAAATGTGGTACTGCGGAAGGGTGTTTGTGGCCTCTGCCATGGTTTGAGTGCTCTGGCACTACTAGGGCTGTCCTGGAGATTGCGTTTGCCTTGTCCACGTGAAGATGTTCCTTGCACAGTGGCTTCCAATTGCCCACAAATCCCCAAGGAACCATTGGAATCTTCACACATAACCGTTGTTAGCCCAAACATCACGTGTAAGAGTGAACTTTGTGTTATTGTGCTGCAAGGTCTGTTGCTGCTGGTCTTGATGCGGAGGTTCAGAGGAAGAAGTTGGGCTATCTGTTGAGATCTGTCCTTGTGCGTGGAAGTCCATCGCGATAAGGACAGCGGGTTGTTTGGATGGTTCGATGTGGTTGCTCTACAACCTCTTTGGGTTTTCGTGGTTGAGCAGAGATTAGATCATTGTAGTCCAGTTGTAAACTGGAAATAGTGCAGCGCCCTTCATGATAAGACCCTAAAAAACCATCTAGCAGATATTTAATCTCTTTGTAGCAGGCTGTTTGCAGCTTTTGCTCTGCAAGGTGGCTCAGTGATGCCCTATCCCAAGGCATGAAGACCCTGCAGGTGGGTGGTGGACACTGGGTGGTGAGAACCTGTCTCGACAGCGGGGAAATCTCGCCTCTGATCTGCGTGAAAGGGTTGGGGCATCCGCTGCGGGGTGGGGGCAACCCAAGTGATGTGATAAGGAAGGTTTGCTCAGGGAAAATGGCTTGGGGAGAAAGTGTGGGGTGAGATCTGTTACTGGTGGTGAAGGTGAACTGAAGGAAAGGAGTGCGTGCATGCGCAGAAACCTTGCTTTAAATACCCTCTTCCTTTTAGCCTCTTGCCTCTTCCTCTCTGTCACTACCTGGGGAATGCCCTGGGGGAGGACTGTCCCTTTTTTGCATGCTGGATCAGTGCAGTGTCATCGCACAGGGCGGCCGATAGTGTTATCTGTAGCTGGGTGATGCTGATGGGTTGATAACTCAGCAGAAACGCGGCGGTTGCTGTGGCTGGAAGGAGGTCTGTGGGCTGGGATGGTGGGGCAGAGCGGTCCAGGACCGTGTCAGTGATGAATAACCAGTATTTGGAAATTACAGATCAGAGATTTGGGCTTGCTTCTGTTGAGGTCAGGCAGCGCGTTGGTGTAGTGTGGGGCTGTGGAGCAGGGCTTGTTTTGCTGAGCTGATGAAGCATCCTTCAGTGAAGATACCAGGCTGGGCCAAGCTCCTGGAAAGCTTTTCCTTGCTGATGCACGGTGCTTGCACTACAGCCTCCATGCCTTCTGTTTGCCTTTCAGCAGGAAAAAATATAGCCCTGATCCCTCTGCTGCAATCCTGCTGGCTTCCCGCTTGGAGAGTGGCTTTTGGGAAACCTGAGCACCTGCTTAATAAACTGGTGGAATGCTTTTGCTGCTCCTTGGTCTTAGTCCCTGAGTGCCGGTGCTAGCAGACTAGGAAGAGTCATTAGAGAAATATGCAAGATATTTCAGTTATTTCTCTTTGGATGGTGCTGGTGGCAAGTAAAGAGATAAACAGAGAGCGTATTGAGCTGTGCTTAGCTTATTGCATCATTGGCTTTATGGAAAGGTTCAAGGTCCGGCTCTGAATGGGATAAGCCCAGCGGCAGAGTGCATTCGAGCTGCTCCCCAGCTGTGCCGTGTTTTGCCAGCGGGAAGAAGGTAGGGAAAGGTGCGGCTTTAACCTGTCGCTGTGTGTTCCTTCTGAACGGTGCCCAAGAATCGTCATGGGGCAAGTCCTGTCATGCTTCTTTCTGGAGTGTTTTCAGTGGAAAATACTGCGCTTGGCTCCTGTTAACTCCCAGGAGCTGCTCCTCTGATGGTGGCAGCCGGGGGAAGCCCCGCTGACGTCTCCTGTTGTAGCCTTCTGGGTGCTCAAGCTGTCAGGGGACCATCTGGGCCGCCCGGATGTGGAACCACGCAGCCCGGTCCTCTCTCCCGTTCCCCATCCTCAGCTTACCCTGGCTTTGCTGGCTTCACTGGTGGCCGGGGCTGATGCCCACTTGCTCCCCCTCTTGTGATACGGTCACTTCTGGCTGTGCTACCCAGGAATATGAAGTGCTCCTGGATGCTGACTTGAGTCATGAGTGGCTCCGATGAAAGGGCAGCGATGTTGTTTTCTGCGTACCCTGACGATGATCTCTGAAGACTGGCTTGGCTTCACCTTTCTTGGTTGAAATGATCTCGTGAGCGTGAAGGATTTGAGGAACCATGCCCACTCTTGCCTATTTTTGTTTTGCTGGCTGACGCTCCCCGCAGTGCTCTCCCCAAGCTGCTGTGACGCTAAAGATGTGCGTGATGTATGTCACTGTGTTACCTGGCTGACGACTCAAGAAAAAGAGAGAAAAATGTTTAATCATCACAAAATTTCAGCAACTTCCCCTACAGAATTACTGCTCTGACTAATACCTGTTGCGCACCTGGTCGGCTTTGGGGTAGGGCTGTGAGGGGTGATGACGTGTTTTCTGTTTGCAGTTTGTGTTATAGAGGTGAAGCCAGACAATTGGCTTTTGGACCCAGCACAAAAGGCACTGGAGATTGTAACTGTCTTCATCTGTGGAGGGACAAGCTAATTCCAGTCTTGGTCTATGTCCAGGTAATCCTGTGCAGGAGAACTTCCCTTTCAGGAGGCCGGTTGGGCTGTCCCGGGGAGGTGGTGTGGCACACTGCGCTTTCATCCTGGACCACCACAGAGTCCCAAAGCTGTTGGGGACTCGGACAAGATGAAGCAAGGCATCCAGTATCGTTAGACTGGAAGCTGATTTGCCTTTCGTAGCGTGCGTTGCCAGAGAAGTGGAGTTTGGTGTCTCACCTCGGCAGGAGCTTCTCGGGCAGTGGTGGCTGTGTGTTTGCTGTGGGAGTTGCCAAGAGGTGATGAAGGTGGGAGATGTTTGTGGAAGAACGTGGGATGTGTTGGAAAGGGTCTACCATTGCTGCAGGGGGAAGCTCCAACCTCCCTGGCCTGTCTTGGGCTGGATTTGCAAAACTTCAGCCCTGGGTTGTGACGGGTGGGAGCCTTGGACACATATGGTTGAAGAGCTTTAGGCTGCATCATGCAACACCAACACCATCATCTTCAGGACCATGTTCAGGAGTGTCACTGAAGTCTTTGGTGCCTTTGCAGCAGCTTCTCCTCACCCAGAGAGTGTGGTAGGGAAATTATATATCTATATATATAAATACATATTTTGAACGCCTGCTTTTCCCATTGCGGCGCTTGGATAAATTGCATGGATGTTTATTGCATGGGTCTTGAAGTGGCAGTAGACGCAGCAGTGTTCAGTTTAACCACAGGCTGGCATCCTCCTGGTTGTTGGCTTGCAGTCTTGGAGAAATGAGAAGAGCAAGCAATTTGGTCAGGGACTTGAAAGCTCAAGTACACCTTTCCTGCGCCTGTGTGTATATGCGCATCGAGTCCCGGGTGTGCATGCTGCATGGTCACCACAGACCCCTGGTTGGAAGGGATCTGGTGGATGAAGCATCCCGCAATTCTTACTACAACGCTGCTTGCCCCAACGCTGGCTTTTGGGCTGGTGGGCAGCAGGTTTCCTATCTCCCCCGGCTTGTGGCAAGCATGTGGGTACGGCGCTCACTGCCTTCTCACTAAAGCTCTGCCTCCGTTTGTCGCTTCTCCCTCCACTTACTGCCCGTAGGAGGCATCTCTGCCTGCTTTTGAAGCACGGGCTGGTGGGTGGGGTGCTGAGAGACACCCCTGCCACGCAGGGATCAGGACCGCGGGGGATCCTGGCTTCTGAATGCTTTGCTAAATGCTTTTATAGGACGTGCTTTGTGGCGTGCCTTCTAAAAACCTCCCGAGAGGTAAATTTGCTGCGAGGTTCTATTTTTGGGGCTGTCTCTGACGTAATCTGTCAAGAAATGGTCTGCTCTTTGACTTACTGCTGAAAGTCTGGTTGTGGATGGATGACCGGTTGCTTACCTAGCATTACCAAAGCAACGAGTTGTTGCTTTCCGTGACTCATGAAAACGCGCTGTAGGCTCTCTTAAGAATGGCTGAGATCATTTTTTGGCTGCGTTTGGGCATCTGGTTTCTTTAGCAAATAGCAGTGGGGGTGGAGGGAGGGGGATTTCCAAACTCCTTTCTTTGTGTGTGCATGTGAGATCTGGGTTTTTGAGTTCGCCTAATAAAATACTTCATTTGAAAAAAAAAAAAGAGGGAGGAAAAAAAAGACCTGTAACTTCCACATCTGTTTAGTTTTTGTAGTATGTCTCATTTAGTTGTGTTTTGCCATAAAAAGAGGAAAGGTACTAATAACATTGCAGAGCTACATGCTGTATTTTTTCCTCTTAAATAAGCAAGCGTGGAAACATTATGGGTGGTATTTTTCTTTTAAAGCGAATCCTGCTGGGGAAGGAGAAGGAGGTGCAGAGAAAATTCTGCAAGAAAAACCCACGATTGCATCAATTTTTTTTTTTTCCCCGTTGGTAATTTTTGCTCAAATAGAGGACTGATTCTATAGTGATGCAGCGAGGCAGAGTGTTAGCGAGAGGTATTTTAGTGTCTGGCCAATCTGAAATTTTTTTAATTAAAAAAAAAAAAAATTTATTTATTTGTACACCCTTGATTTGTTTTCTGGTGTTTGTCTGTCCAGTCTTACGGGAGCAGCACTCGCGTCCCTGAGAACCAAGCGCAGCAAGATGAGCAATAACTGGAGGAGAATCGGAGCGCTACCGGAGCCATCAGCGGCGATAGCTGCGTGGTAGCTTCAGGTAGCAGGAGGTCTTCAAGTGTCTCGCCACCTCTGCAACCAGCCTGCAGCAGCCTCTGCGGTGTCTTTCCCAAGCCCAGCCACCCTTGGCAGGCCCTGGAGAGTGAGCAGGGAGGGGAAATCCTCGGTAGGCAGAAGGTGGAGAGGGTTTGAATCAGGAGATAGATGGAGCGGTGGGTTTAATGTGCCCGTGCTTTGCAGGTGGTGGAAAGAGAGAAGGTGAGGCTTGTTAAACACTGAATGCAGCAGCGTTAGCTGAGTTTGGGAATTTAAGGGATGTGGACCGACCTCTGGTGCTGTGCACGCTCTCTGCCGGCGCTTGGCTGTGGTTAAATTCCCCGGCTGGGGGCAGGCAGAAGCGTGCCCGGGTGTGCTGCGGCCATGGGTGAGAGCTGCCCGAGGGCTGCGGAGGAGCAGCAGGTCTGTCCTGGGAACAGCAGGAACCCAGGAGCGTAATGGCCCCGGCTGTTGGCCAGGCGCGAGCGGGAACAATGTGACTGAACAGGTTTGCGCTCACTTCCCCTGTAATCTCAAAGCTGAGATAATACAGAAACCCAGAAGCTTTGCCAAGCGAGAGCAGCGAGGCTTCCTTTCTCTGCCCCGGTGCACGTTCTGCGAGGCAGGAACTCGCTATCCTCTCTGGCTTCCAGGCTGATGGAAGGCGAATCCTTGCTCGAGGAATGGCACAGCCGAGCTCAAGTCGGGACGATGGGTGCTGCCCCTTGGGGTTGGCTTTGGGCTTGTTGCCCGTGCAGGCACCCTCCACCAGAAGCTGCCGTGGCCACCACGATTTCTCAGGTCCTTCCTGTTCTCCACCTCCTCTGAAGTTCTCTGCATCTTCGTTAGTTAGCTTTGGGCAGCGCTGGCCACTAGCTGAACCAAAAATATAGTGTTTACCCCGTTTTTCCACAGATATAGTGTATTCAGCGCATAGCACAGCACGCCCCAGATCCAAGATCTTGATAGTTTTCTTCCATGCAAAAAAAAAAAAAAAAAAAGGAAATAAACATGACCTGCATCTTCTCTTCGTGGCGCTTGTAATATATGAATGTGGGGCCACCGTTCGTTGCGCTCAAGTGGTGGTTACCTGCAGCCCCCACACCCGTAGTGCTGCGGTGGGCTGAAACGCTGCCCCAAGGCTCAGCAGCAGCACGGGACGAGCTCCCTAAGAGCCAACAAGAGGGTTTTTCCAGAAGGCAAAGTCCTTATTTACAGCTTGGTTATTACCGTAAGGTATTTCTGTGCTGGGCAAGACCCACCAGTGGCTGCAAATCTGGTAGTTCTGGTCAGCAGAGGATGCCAGCAGATGAGCTGGCATAGCTGACTTCAGGGCTTTACCCTGCTTTGATGCTGGATAAAATAAGTGGAAGCAAAATTTGGCAAGCTGTTCTGCCTTTTTTTTTTTCCTAAAAATTGCTGTGCCTTCGTTATGCATTGAGGCACAATATGCTCTTTCAAACGAGGAAGGCCAGAATCAGGGTACCTCCAAGGGGCTACCCATTTTCTAGGCAGGTATTACCATAAAAGCTGTATTTTCTTATCTGTAACTTAGACAGGAATGTTGGAAAATGCCCCCCCCCTGCAAATTAAGTCATTCCCTGCCCAGTCTAAGGTTTCCAGTGTGCAGTATTGGAGGAAAAGAATCCTGGATCACATTCTTGCCTCCAAAAACTGAATAATTAAGTTTAAAATAGTGATTTATTTACAAAAAATAAATACTGTTCTCTTTTTTTTCTTTTGAGCATTTCAAACTTCATGACTTGCACTCCTTTCTTCAACTTTTGACATCTACAAGTTCTTTTTAAATTAAAAAAAAAAAAAGGGAAGTGTGGATTCTGATGTAATCATGTGACTCCAGGAACCATGTACTCATGAAAAACACGGAATCCTATTGAGAACTGGCAATGCTCAGGGTCATCCTGTGGTCCAGCAGCTGAACTAGAAATGAAGCAAAACCTTCTACTCCTGACTCCCTTTCCAGCGTTGCTTCCTCATCCCTTGGTGTTTGCCTGGTTGCAAGAGATCGCGATCGTGTGGCTTTTTAGGTTTTTTATTTTGGTGTGTGGGTTTTTTTTTTAAAATGTATATGGTAAAAGGTTTTTTCCCTGCATGCTGAAATTCACAGATCTGCGATCCTGAGGCTCTCAGTTGCTCTTTGGATTATGTGGGGATGGTCTCCTGTAGAAACCTTGGAAATTGGCGCATGCTTTGCCTGAACGTGCTTTGGAGATGCTGGAGTAATGCGGCCGCTGGACCCTGCTCTGCGTGACTGCACTTTTTTTTGCATTTCCAAATGAAGAGGGGGCCTTCCTGCTGCTGGCGGCGTGAGTCGGTGCCAATGCAAATGGCGACGTAAGCTTCCACTACTGAAGGGTTTATAAGAAAGATGGGGACAGACTGTTGAGTGGGGCCTGTTGTGACAGGGAAAGGGTTAACGGCTTTAAACTAAAAGAGGGGAGATTCAGACCGGCTATAAGGAAGAAATTTTTTACACTGGGGGTGGTGACACACTGGCCCAGGTTGCCCAGGGAGATGCCCCATCCCTGGAAACATTCCAGGTCAGGTTGGATGGCGCTCTGGGCAACCTGGTCTGGTTGAAAACGTCCCTGGTCTTTGCAGGAGGGTTGGACTAGGTGACCTTTAAAGGTCCCTTCCGACCCAAACTCTTCTAGTCTATCCTAGTCGCCTTGGATTCTCTTCTCCCCAAGCCTTTTGGTTCTTGTACTGTGTCCAGTTCTGGGCTCCCCAGTTCAAGGACGGGGAACTGCGGGAGAGGGTACAGCAAAGGGCCACAAATATGATTATTATAGAATGTTAGGGGTTGGAAGGGCCCTCTGGAGATCATCTAGTCCAACTTCCCTGCAGAGCAGGTCCACCTACAGCAGGTAATTAGAGGACTGGAACGTCTTTCTGATGAGGAAAGTCTGAGGGAGTTGGGTCTTTTTAGTCTGGAGAAGAGAAGACTGAGGGGGGATCTCATAAATGCTTATAAATCCTTAAAGGGAGGGTGCTGGGAGGAGGGGGCCAGGCTTTTTTCCATGGTGCCCAGGGATAGGACAAGAGGTAATGGGTACAAACTTGAACATAAGCAGTTCCATCTAAACATGAGGAGGAACTTCCTTCCTTGGAGGGTGGCAGAGCACTGGCACAGGCTGCCCAGAGAGGTCGTGGAGTCTCTGGAGACATTCCCAACCCGCCTGGATGCCATCCTGTGCAACCTGCTGTAGGTGGCCCTGCTCTGGCAGGAGGGTTGGACTAGATGATCTCCAGAGGTCCCTTCCAACACTGGTGATTCAGCGATTCCTTGCATTTCCCTTTCTGTGTGTTTGGAAGCTTTTTTGAGCTGTTTTCTGACATTCTGCCGCAGGAGGCTTGACCTGGTTGATTGCTGGAGGGGATGCTTGCTGTCTGTTCTCTTGCTAACCTGCTTGCTGCAAAAGTAAATTGAGGGCGTCCCCATGTTGGATAGGATCCAGCTTGAGTGCTCAGAGAAGCATAAGTGCTCTGGTAATACAGAAACAAGGTTCCTCCGCTGCTTGTGGCTGCCAGGACAGGAATTAGGGGACTCGCTCGGGTGCCTCGGAGCTTACTGAAGCAGAAAGCTGGGCAAATACAAGTCCTCCTTTGCTCAGCTCTCCTTGGGTAAGCTCTGTTAGCATAAGTGAAATAACAGCTGGAGAACAAAATGTCTTCAGAGGGCAACGCTCCCAACATAAGCAGGCAAGGAAAGCCAGCGTGTTTCTTTACAACGTGGGAGATATTTATCCTGTGACTAAGCATAAAAGTTAAGAGATGGAAAAGGTCCTATTAGATCATCTCGTCCACCTCCCTACTGGCAGGCGATTTTTCTCCCTGGTGTATATTTATTAATAGGCTGTTGGGCAGACAGGAGTAGTTTATTTGGGGTACTATGGAAGAGTAGGAGCCAGCCTGCGCAGGTGAGGGACTCTGCATGCGTGTGACTCAACGTGCACGTGCACAACTTGCTTGCAGGAATGGGATTATGCAGTAAAAGGGCCAAAAGCTCTAGACTTGACATTCTTTGCATGCCTGGAGCCTTCCCGTTGACTTGCCAGGACTCAGTTTGTGCAGGCGTCAGCTCATCGTTTTTAATGTTCTAGGAATAAGCTAATTTTACTGTATATTTATGATGGAGTAGGTGGATTGAAAACTAATAATAATAGGGAGGAGAAAAAAATTAGAAGCCTTTTGGTAAGGAGAGGTCAGCCAGCAAGACATCTGCACAGCTGGCCTGGGCTCCTCTGGCCATGATCTATGACAGTGGTGCGTGAAGAGTCCCAGAGGAGACGTCAGAAAGGTGCAGGTGGAAATGCTATTGCTATGACAAACAGATCAGTGCTGGAGTTTCAGGCCTGAGCTTGGGGACCACAACATTGCTTCATTTATTACTCCTCAGTAACCATAACACGGCCTCACGCACGTGTACGTTTTGTTTTTTTTTTTTTTTTATTTCACACTCCCCGATTACATTTGCAGCTCAGAGTGCTTAGCATCTCCCAGACTGAAATCCTGAGTGTTGAGTATGAAGGAACAGAGTCTGTCCTTAACTGATTCAGGGAAGAACTGGAGGATGTGCCGAACATGGGTTAGGGGACGGGAGCAAAAGTTTCATATCTAGGCACCTGCTGGACTGTGTGCTGATCATAGAATCATAGAATAGAATCACAGAATCACTCGGGTTGGAAGAGACCTTCAAGATCATTGAGTCCAACCATAAACCTATGCCAAAACCACCCCTAACCCATGTCCCTCAGCACCACGTCTGCCTGGCTTTTAAATACCTCCAGGGACAGCGATTCCACCACCTCCCTGGGCAGCCTCTTCCAAAATAACCCTTTCGGTAAAGGAGTTTTTCCTAATATCCAGCCTAAACCTCCCCTGGCACAACTTGAGGCCATTTCCCCTTGTCCTGTCCCTTGTTACTTGGGAGAAGAGACTGACCCCCACCTGGCTATAACCTCCTTTCAGGTAGTTGTAGAGAGTGAGAAGGTCTCCCCTCAACCTTCTCTTCTCCAGGCTAAACAATCCCAACTCCCTCAGCCGCTCCTCATAAGACTTGTTCTCCAGACCCCTCACCAGATTCGTTGCCCTTCTCTGGACACGCTCCAGCACCTCAATGTCTCTCCGATACTGTGGTGCCCAAAACTGAACATAGTAATCAAGATGTCAAGATTGTGTTGGCTTTTGCATTTAGGATCACTCCACTGGCTGCAAAGGTGTCTCCTGGTCCACACCAGTGTGAGATCAATGTTTAGGACCATTTTGTGGCGCAGGTGAGCAACCATGCCTGCTCTGCCACAAGTGAGATGCTTTTGCTGGGTGGCACTGTGGTGAGCCCCTGGGGCTGTGCTGTGGCCTGATGATCTTTTTCCAGATACTACGGTGCATCTAGTGCAGTTTTCTGGAGGTGTTACGGGATGCGTCCTGGCTAAGCGTTTGCTCTGTTGAGTCAGGAGAAGCTATCCCCTAAATCCATGGAGGGTAGGAGCTGGGTGCTTCATGGTACAGACCACAGTCCCTGGCACCAGTGGTCTTTCTCTTGGCACGTTCTGTGGAAGTGACAATATCGCAGATGACGTTTTCCAGGAAAACTTCCAACACTTGTAAACGAGCTCTGGGATGGGCTTCGCCTCCATTCCCTCAACCAGACATCTTCTAGGGAGGAGGGAGCTGGAGCAGGGCACAGCACATGCAGGGAGCAAATCTGCCTTATTATTTAATTTAGAGAAAACTTGGTCTAAAGATGTAAAAAGCAATTGCAAATGCTGTCTGGACACCGCCTCCTCTCATCAATTAGCAGCATTAAATGCTCAGCGGGGAGGATTAATTAGAAAACTGAAATCTTTCCATCGTGACAGCCTTCTGGTTTCCATTGAAATGCAGCTGAAGAACTGGAAAGGCTTCTGTATTTTGTTTTGATATGCACGCATATGTTCTTTCCATCCTGGAAATTAATTCTGTCTGTCTGTAATGGGGCCGTGGGAATCAATATTGAGTTGAACTGTGTTTCTCCTGAGCTTTCTTTTCAAAGTAGTTGACTGTTTCCCCACTGTGCCAAATAAAGTGACCTGATTTTTGGAGCAGCTGAGAAACTGGTCTTCCGGTTTGGAGGTGGCATGTGGCTGCCTTGACAGTTCAGGGTTGGTCTATGGTCTCTCAAGGGTGATGGGCTTCTCTCTTCTGAAAGTTTTCAGGTCAAACTTTCTCCGAGATGGCAGAAAAGTCCCATGGTGTTCTGCTGCCTGTGACTTTCTGTTGCACCACACCAGGCTTGATACCGCCGGAGAGGAAATTACTCATCGCTCTGCTCCCCTTGCAGACGTTTCTTGGCCTTGGTGAGCTGTCGTGCTCTCAGCCTTACACTCTGCAGTGCCCTGAGCTGGATTTAGAGGCAAGATCTGCCTTTTCCTCAGTCTCCTCATCTTTTCTTGCTCCCTCCGTTAGGCTTGGAGAATGAAAGAGAGGCAGCACAACGGCCACGACCTGCTGCCTTGCACTGGAGGAGCACATCACCCTTCCGTGATGGCTACGGGTAGCACAGTTTGGGCAACTTGAGGTTGCTTCTTCTCTGGAAGAAGCTGCCTCTTGCGTGCTGCAGCAAGCAACAGCCCATGTGTGGGCTCTGCAGAGCCACAACCATGTGAAAAATGGATGGCCAAGGGCTGGCAGGAGAGGCATGGCAGACCTGGAAGGTCCTGAGAGTTTTGAGCCTTGGGCAATACATGTGCTCTACAGACCTGTAAGGTTGTGTGAGCATGTGGCTGTGTGCTGCCCGGTCTGGTTCCTGCATTATTGATGGCTCATTTTCTGTAGTGTTTAGTCACATATGATGCCGAGCGGGGGGGTTGGTGAAGAAGGTCTCTTCTCCCAAGGAACAAGCGATAGGACGAGAGAAAACGGCCTCAAGTTGCGACAGGGGAGGTTTAAGATGGATATTTTGAAAAATTTCTTCACAGATGGGGCTATCTAACAGTGGAACAGGCTGCCCAGGGCAGTGGTGGAGCCAGCATCCCTGCAGATATTTAAAAGCTGGGTAGACACGGTGCTGAGGGACATGGTGGTTTTGGCAGTGTTAGCTTAATGATAGAACTCAATGATCTTAAAGGCCTTCCAACGTGGATGATTCTATGATTCCAAGTGTACTTGAGTTCATGTGATGCTACGAATCAAGAGGACAAGGAGAACAAAACCCCTGTGAAAGCTGACCCACGTGTTTCTGTTTCATAACCTCATCACCACCCCACCGACAGCATGCACAAGCCAGCAGCTTGTGGAGACAGCAGTGTCCTGGGGCTATGCAGAAATCTGGTCCTTCTGCCCCAAAACACAGCATGTCTTTTAATCTTTGCTTGCCACCAAGCACTTGCTGAGCTTGGCTTCCTCCCCCTGATCTAGTCTTGAGCCAGAACTGCATGGCAGAAGTGGCGTGAAGTAGAAGAGGACCTTGCAAATTCTGTGGTGGCTCTTGGGGGCTGATCCTCAGGTCCTGGTCTCTCCACGTGCTCTGGAGCTCACTCTTCTTGCCCGCAAGGAAGGAGCAAAATAACCGGGTAGCTGCTGAGAGAGCAGAAAGTGGTCAATTAGTCCTCATCCCATGGCTTCGCAGTCGATTGGAAAGTCATGTTGTGATCAATCGAATCTAGATGGGCTGCAGGGGTGAGGCTGCAGCTTGTTAAAGAGGAAGCTGTGCGGTGGGATGGCTGTGAGAGGGACTATTGATTGCAACTAGTTGAGGGTAAATGGTGGTATACAGAGATGAGTAGGACAACTCGTAGGAGATACAGGCATCACCCTGTATGCTGCCAGTGGGATGTTGCAAGTGAGAGAAAGTGGGTCAGCAAGAAGGTGGGATGAGCGTGAGAGATGGCACAGTGGCTTAAAAGCCCTGATATGACCATGAGGCCTTGCTGTTCACCTAGGGAATGGGATGGACATCTCTCCTTCCCAGTCCAAAACTTGGTCACGTAGCATTAACCTTCGCATTAGAGCATGTTGGACCAGGCGTAAAGTTTGAACTGCTTTTGATGCTCTTAGAGGTCAAAGCTACGGAGACAGGATTGGTTCCTGCCTGCCGTTATTCTCCCAGAGAACTGGATGCCCCAGTCCCTGGTGCAGGTTCCGGCTCTCCGGCTGGGTCCTTTGTTGCATGGCATTGACTTTGCAGCTCTTTGGAGTAAAGCTTCGTTGACGGAGACTCTTCATTTCTGATGCCGACAGCAGATGGGTGCTGCACAGATGCTTTTCTCCCAGCTGCTTTTGCCAGGAAAGATTTTGCTCTCTGACAAATGCTTTTCTGAGGGCATATTTCATCTGAAGGTTTTAGTATCTATTCCTCCTTTTCATTTTCTGCTCCTCCTTCCCCCTGTTTTGTTTTTTTTTTCCTAGGGACCACAGAATAAGGAGACCTGAAGCCTCGCTTTTCCAGATAAGCTTTCTTGGTTTTAATTTCCCTTCCACAAAGTTTTCGGTCATTTGTGGAGAAAACCAAAAATAAGGCCATGAAAACCTGCAGGAGCGAGAAATTAGAACACTCTCCAGTGTTGGCTTCTATCTTGTACATAGGTACACCTTCCCCTTTGCTGTGTTCGCTTACAGGGGTGTGTTCATTGGAATTAGAGGGTTTCTGTTGGTGCAACTAGCATCAGGATTTCTCTCTGCTTTATAAGTGCACAAATAACCATCTGAGGATAGGGTTTTGCCCTGTAAAAGGGGAAATGATGCAGAACAGTGCTGTCCTCTGGCTGCAGACCTTCATCCTCAGCCAGCAGGGATGTGCATTTAAATAATCCTGGCTCGGCTGGCTTCCAGGGAGACGAATGTACTGGCTTGCAGGAGGTGAGGATCCTTTAGACTTTGTTATTTCGGTGCCTGATGTAAAAATTTGCATTTAGGCACAGCGTGTGGCGGGACTGAGGTGGGCTTTGGGGTGCGATGAGGGTGTCTGCAGATGGGTTTGGCTCCAGCGGTTGCGGGAGGAGGCAATTCCTCTGCGACAAGTGGAGTTGAGCAGAGACACAGCTCTGCGCTGCGCAAACCTGGAGGCGAGTTACAAACCAAACACGTGGGGACCACGTGTGTCCTCTGGAAACTTGCTTTGCTTGGTTTTCTGGAAGAAATGTATAAAAAAATACGTTAACGCTCACCTGATAGGGTTATGTTGTCTGACTTCTTTTTTTCCCCCCAATAACAGAATCCTTTCTAATATTTTTGATTTGCTTCCTTGTTTCATGGGTTTCCAGAAGCTTGAGATCTGTATGCAAAATCAAAGCTATTTTACATGCCAGTAGAAAGTACTGATAATTTCACTGAATTTGGTAAAAGGATTGTTACTGTAAAGCAAGAAAAGAAACTAACTGGGGAAAAAAAAACTTATTGGAGCGTACTATCTGCAACATTTCATCTACAAAGTCATTTGCGAGAAGAGGAGCTGTTGAAAAGGGAGGAGTTTTAAGATCTCAGTGGTTGCTTTAAAGGGCTGTCATGGAAGTTAACAGCAGGAATTAAGCAGGTTTGAAAGCTCTTATTCTGTGTACACGTGGTGCTGGAATCAACAGAATGGCTCAGGAGATTTTTCTTTAGAAGCAGCTGTTGAATACAGCTGCGTTGGCTGGGTCACTGACCAAAGGTATCCTCCATCGTGGACAACAGTTCTTAAAGAAGCATAGACCCTCTCCTGGCGAAATACTGTTGCACGAATGATTCTTAAGCAGTTTTGGGTTGCCATACCCAAAAATGGGGAAATAAAGCCCCTCAACTGATGCCTGTTCCTATAGAATCGCTTGTTGGCTTTCGTGCACTGTAGTTCCCAGAGCACTGGCTTGTCCCGTCTTGTGAGCTGTGCTTCTTGCTCACCTGCCTGATCAGTGCAAGCTCAGGAAAGGTTTTTTACCTCCTCATCTTGGCTCAGGAAGTTTGTCCCCTGAGCCCACTTGGGAGATAAGCCTGCAAACCTGGCCTGGCCACACGCGGGTCTGCAAAATGCTCATGAACATAGAATCGTTTAGGTTGGAAGAGACCTTTAAGATCGAGGCCAACTGTGAGCCTAACACTGCCAAGTCCACCACTAAACCATGTCCCAAAGTGCCACGTCTACATAGATGCGTAGTCTTAAATGGCTAGTTCTTGACTACCCCTGTGTGGTACGTCCTTTGGATAACCTAAGTGGAAAAATGCCATGAAAGTAGAGTCTTACGTGTTTGAAGTGTCACCGAAATTTAGCTATTCTTTCATGTAGCCTGAAATATGGGTCCCATTTTCCTCTGTGAGCGCAAGGTCGAATGTTCTATAGCATCTAGACAAAACTGTAGGGATGAGGTTGAGATGATCTGAGGAAACCTGTCATATTTCAACTGCTCTCTCTTTGCCTTTGAAGCCATCTTTGCTGAGCCTGCGGGCTCTTTGACTGAGCTATCAGCGTGCATACATTCGTATTCTCACTTTTAAAACAATCTCATTTGCTGTGCTGTTTTTTTTAACACTACCCCAGCCCCGGCCTCTGAAGCTTTTTGAAAATAACATTTACAATAATATTTTTAACAGTTCCGTAGTATACAAAACTCCAGCGCCCTGGCAGGACTCCTGGAAACTTGCTGAAAGTTAATGTGGTCAACTCTCAAAAAGGAGAGATTTTTTCCGCTTGACTCTTGCTTGTTAAACTCTGAGGCCAACATGTTGTTCCCTGCTGCTTGAAAAAACAAGGAAAGTCCCAATTTTAGCAAGGCTAGTTTGAGTAGCTTTCCAGCTGAGCCACATTCCAGGGGCAACTGTGGCTTGTTACTACTTTTTTTTTAATGCTGGTGTGTCCCTACACCTTCAAACCCAAGTGCTAAGTGGTGCTCAGGCAGGAATAAGTAGGTGCTGCTTTCCCTGGAAGCCTGGGAGTGATAAACTGCGGAGGGAGACGCCACTTGTGCTGCAGTACTGGCAAGACATCCTGACTTGGAGGCTGTGTTTTATGATGGATATTGAGCCGCTGTGGGGTAAGAACAGCCCTTTTTGGGTTCGGTGGTACAGTACATCCCATTTCAAGTCAACAGTAGATGGCTGGTGACTCCAGCTCTCAATGCTGGACTGTATTCTTCCCACTTTCCTAACCCCCATCCTCCGGCTTTCCTCCCAGTAAGTCTCTTCCAGTCACTTTTTTGTTGTCTTCTCTCACGTCCAGGGACTGCTCTTCTCCATCCTCTCCTCCCCCCCTTTGCTTTCCACAGCTTAAATGCACAGAGGCTGGAATTGCGTCTACCTGGGCAGCGCGCTGTTGACCTTGAACTCAAGTCTTGCTTAATCCCTTCCCAGCCAGGAGTACGGGCTGAAAAGGGAAGACCTGGGGTTAATTTTTGAAGTGGGTTAATGACCTTGCATATAGCTCTCACATGGATACTCACACTCGTGTAGCCGTTATGATTTTGAACTGCTTTGGCTATGGAATTGAGTTCAGCTTGGTCAAACCAAGGCTGCTTTTATTACAGATGAGACCATCTATACTGGGCTTCCCTGCAGCTTTGGTGACCTCCAGCAGCTTCCAGGAGTCTCTTGAGTGCAAGATGCCAACCTGGGATATGAGCACCACATCACCCCAGCATCCCTGGGAGCTGACACCTTGCTGAGCTCTTACTCTCACGGCTTCGTAGGAGGCATTTGTGCACAGTGAGGTTACCAGGGCAGTAATTTGTAGATCGAGGGTGGAGATTTGGAGTAGATTTACAGCGGAGGCTGGTTCCACGAGCTGTGAGAGCGGTGGAGTGTGAACTGGGAGCCCTGTTTTGGATGCTCACTGGTTTGTGTTGTGAACTGCTAGCACTTGAAGGAGTTTAGTGAGAGGAGAAGGGGGGCTGCTGCTGAGTAGAAAAAGGATTTTTCCTC
>VZTS01017035.1:72692-101192 GCA_013400795.1 Pluvianellus socialis | reverse complement strand
TCCCTTCCCTTCCGAATGAAAATTACAGAAAATAATTGGAGAACCAGGCACAATAGATTCTCTTACTGGTAAAAGACAGCTCCTGAGACAAAACACAGTTCTGAACACAAGACAGACTCCGAACTGCTCTCAGAAGGAGATTTCCATGCAATTCCAGCTATTTCCAGCTTACAGAAAATGCCAGGGTCTTTTGCAGCTCAGCAGATGAAAGTTTGCAAGTCCTGACAGTGCAACTTCAGGTTTCCCTGAGTGCCATGTGGTAAGAACAACTAACAGGTAGGTCAGCAATGAACTAACAGGAAGCAAATTACAAGCTCCAGCAGGAATTTCTTTCCTAGTCTGCCTAAATTACTGATGGGCTAGTGCAACATTTAAGAGAGGCTGCTTGACCGTTGCCCAGTGGTAGCCGTTAGGGCTCTGGGTGCAACGACCGCCCTGCTGTGTCTGCACCAGGCAGTGATTCTTTGCAGGCCTCCTCTTCCCCACAGGGCATCCCTCAGGTGTACTAAGCATCCTGATGGGAGATTGAACCAAAGCCGAGTGTGAGGCCAATCTAAGTGGTTGATTATGAGTGATGTTTAGTGTTTATTAGCAGTCAAGCCTTTTCAGGAACCCATACTAAGTGTATGTAGAACAACTTTCTCCCTTGTCCTCTGTCAGTATGTATACACACACGTGCACACACACACATACATACAAAAAAGCCCAAATTATTGCTCAGATATTACTGAGTGTGCTGGAAGGCGACATCAATGCAAACATTTTACCATGGCTGTTATTACATTTGAATGCTGCCATCACTAGAGAAATATTCTAACCTGGTAATTCAGGTCTGGAAACTAAGCCATTTTAGCCAGCTTGTTATCAAGACACTCTATATTCATAGCAGACTAATTAATCAGCATCTTGTCAAAAACAGAGGCTGGAAATTTGTCATATGTTTTAGTGGCACCTGGGAGTCCCTGACAATGCTTCTGAG
Organism: Pluvianellus socialis; assembly: GCA_013400795.1. Classification (NCBI taxonomy): domain Eukaryota; kingdom Metazoa; phylum Chordata; class Aves; order Charadriiformes; family Charadriidae; genus Pluvianellus; species Pluvianellus socialis. Next base: position 100,213 of record VZTS01017035.1, on the reverse strand, counting down.
CCACACAGAGCAATTCTATGAAAAGGCATCGAGAGTGAAAGATGCAAGCAGGAGCAAGTAGGAGGGAAAGAAACCCCAGAGCTGGACCCTTTGGTTACGCTGGGGGTCCTTTCCCCTTTCTTTCCGCGTATGCAGAAAGCAGCTTATCGGATACCTTCTGCAAATAGACACAAATACATGCACAAGAGCTGGGAACATCTTGTACACAGATGTGAGTCAGTACTTGGCAGGTGGCTAACTGGAGTCAGATTTCCCAGACAATAATACATTTTCAAAAAAGGAATTAAAGAGACAAGAGAAGAAGGATTAATTCCCACCGGTTGAGAGTATGACCTCTGAAGTGAAATTCCTTTTTCTTTCCGCATAGTTGATTCTACATTACTTCAGGTGTTGCCTGCATAAAACATCCAGGAAAGTTATAATGAATCTTTTTCTAAATGGGTGCAGATTAGACTTGAATAATTGTTTCTGTCCGCCAAGCTGCTCAGCCAGTTCTGATCTGAAAGCGGTACAGACATAATAACAATGTGTTATGGTGTTCAAACATTTCCTATGAAAAGGTCACAAGAAGACCCCGTTATCAAGTATAGCTGGCCAAGGAGAATGGCATGTGGTACACCATTTGTTTTATTGTTTGCTGTGGACCAGAAAAACATTTCCATAGCAAGACATCACATGCACCTTGAGGATCATGAACTCAGGCATGTCTGCTGCTGCTATAGCAAACAGCATTCAGCTTTCTCTCAGGCCCATGGGACCACATCTCAGGCTTACAGCGCGTCTTCCAATTTCAGCATGGACAGCCAGATGTGTCCAGAACCATAGAGCTGTAGGTGGGTTATGAATCTGTACATTGTAATGTGACTTCTAATTGCTGCTGATTTCAAATTTTGCTTATTGTCTGATAATCAGTCTTTTTACAGATGTTCAAAAACTGTCTTTGCAAAAACAATACATGAGAAAATGTTTGCCTTTGGTAGAAAATATATTGGTTTGTCTGCCTGTCTACCTGACTGTCTGCCTGTCTATGTAGATTGCTAACTATGGAAAAGTGGAAGGCCAAGAGTCAAAACAGATTAGTTTTGGGCACAGCAGTATAGTTGAAACTTTATGTTTAAGTTTTCTGATGGAAGGGCACACTCCTTTGTTGACCTCTGGCTCCAGTAATAAACCAGATCTCTTCTCCAAGAGGAGAGAGGCTGTGGCGTACCCTAGAAAATGTGGTTTAACCAGAGAGCTATGCTTAAAGAGGCAAGTAGGAGCTTAAAGCCCACCAACAATAACATGTTTAAGATATCGCAATACCATTTCTGCTTCCAGAGAGGGCTGAAGTATTCTAATATTTTAATATTTTTCGTTAATTTGTTACCAAATTTTCTGTGGAAAATCTCTACTACCTTTATTCTTCTTCAACCCCAGTTCTCAAGGCAGCTCTAGATGTTTTCTCTGTTTGTTTAATGTAGGAGAGGGGCATGGAAAAGTGTGATCCATATAGGGTTGGATCTTCTCAGAAACTGCATCTGAGACAGTGTGAACCACAGGAAGCAGTGTTAGGCTGTGTCTCTTTCACAGGACTTTTTAAGCTCCAAACTGTAGTTTGTCCAGGATGTTAATAATGTCCAGGTCACAGAAGTGCCCTAACTTGAGATGTACAGTTGCTCAGAACAGAATATAATTTTGTTTTAATAGGAGGGAGACAGATTTAGTAAGAGACAAAGTGCACAAGCTAGCAGATAGATTATATACAATGAAGCCTCACTAAAGTACTTTGCTGGGAAAAGTGAGATTAAATATCACAAGAGATAATTAATCTGTTATGATACTTGAGTAATAAAACAAAGCAATTTTTTTATAACCTTATCTTCCTTTTCCTAAACAAATTCCTGGGGATGCTTACAGCACACAGCATTACAGCTTCCAGTTGTTTCCCATGATTGAAAGCTTCCAGGTTACCCAGCAGCTGTAAAAGGAAATGATGCTCTTGACAGCAAGCATCGCTGTCAGTTCAGTCCTGCCTATGGCTGATGGGAATCTTCTGGTTGACTGAAATGTAGCTGGATTGAGCTCTATGGGATTTAACTTTCTGAGGCTCGTGAGGACGCAGAAGTTCCTAAGCATACATTTGTCTTTGGAACCATCGTGTACATGGCAGGTATCATAAGAAACAAGTTTTGGCTGATGTTAGGGTGCACCCAAGGCAGAAGGGGCAGCCCTTTCACACGTGGGGCTCAGCTCACCTCATGTAGTGGTGGAGACAGATTCCTGAGGTGCTGAGGTCGTTCCACCCAGGGAAAAGACACCCAGGGTCCACCAACAGCTTGTATGAAGCTTCCAAAATACTGGGTGTATTTAGCAGAAAACTCTCACACTTTGCCAGTGCCAGTCCTCACTGCTGAGAAGTCTGGTGGGGTGGGCTGGCAGTGAGGGTCTGGCCCCTCTTGTTGCTTGCTTGCTTTTGGCCTTTCTGAGGACATGCAAGCTACTCAAAGGGAATATGTGGTCCGTGGCCTGAAATAGCATCTCTGTTACTGGGCCCCAGATGCAAAAAGACATGATATAAAAAGTGTGTTATAAAAAGAACTAAATATTGATCTGTTCCTGTGGTGAATGGGCGTGAATGGGCTTGAAGTGCTGTGCCGTTACTTTTGTGGATCTCCGAGTAGAGATCACTATTTATAAAAACAAACAAATAAACAAAGAGCAAATTAAAAGCCTTTCAAGTCTAGTCATCTCTGAGCTTCAGGAGTTTGCATGCAAGCTAGTTCTGAATCAGAGGTACCGTGTCCAGTTCTGATTTTAAGCAGTATCTTATACTTTGATGAGCACTTAAAGTAGGATTTATCCTGCCTTACTTAGTCCTCATGAAGTTACTTAATCTAGTAGTAGAGTTGCCCAGTCTGTGGGATGTCTGCTTTCAGTCTGTCGTTGAAGAATTTCTTAATCATCTGGCTTTTGGAAAACTTGTTTTCCCTATCTTCTGTTAAAGAGGAAACCTTATGCAATGCAGAATCCAGCACTCACTGGACCAGGAAGAGAGGGAGAGGGTGCATGACGCTTAAGGGCTACAAGGTTGCAGGGCAGTTTCTATGTTTTACCCAATGTTTGCATAAAGTGACTCACCCTTCTTCGGACATCAACCAAAAACTTGAGGAAAGCAGGTACCAAGGCTCTGTCTGTCCCATCTGACTGGCTAGTGGACAGTGGCTAGTAGGCAAGTGATAGAGTGCAGATGGTTTAATGTTCAAGTTCCAGGTGCCCAGCTCTGCTGAGGTGTAGTACAAAGGAAACTGGAGACCTAAGCTTTTGGGCACAGCCAGAAAAAAATGTTGCAATACCTACCCTTCGAGAACTTAGTTCTGGTTTTCGATCTAATGTCCAGTCCCATCCATACACACTGCATATGTCCTGTGCCTTATTCCTCTTATCCCCAGCGTTCCCACTCCTGCTCCCTTAAAAGATTATTTTTATTTTGATCTATGACCTTTAGCAAGCAAGTATTTTTGGCCAGGTTGAGTTCTGTATCAACACTTTTTCCTTTTGGAACAAAAATAACAGATATAACAGATGTAAAAATCTGTAACTCTCTCTAATGTCTCCTCCCCTTAAGTGGTCTCTTGAAGGATAAAATGTCCACTGGTAGAAAATGGAGTTTTGTTAACGGGGCACTGACATGGAATAAACACTTCTGCATGGTGTTCATATGCTTCAAACCACTCCTCATTAGTACTGTTTATTCTAAATTGAGCATAAAGTTATAAATGGAGAGCATACGACTAGTGCCTATTAATACAGGGTCAGAGTCTACATCTAAAAAGTGCTTACTTGCACCAGCAAGTTCTGTTTAAAGTAGTGGTGCTTTAATTCCTTTTTGACTGCCTAATCTGGACCACATTTAGGGATGCAACAAGATTTTTTACAGCATTGGTAAGAAGATAAAAACACTTTATGGAAAAAATTTTAAGCTCTTGAAGAAAGTGATAGCTGATGTCATAAGCATCCTTCTTTCCATATCCTTCTTATAGCAGTGTAGAGTCGGGCTCTTCTGCTGAAATGATTGCCAGTATTTCCAGTTTCACACTTTTTCAAGAGGTTATGACCTCTCTACCAGTAGTTGGAGCAGAAGGTTGTTGTGGAAGTGTTTTTTCCTGTCTTGGAACAGTTACATTGGATTTAAATTGCAAACTGAAGTAACTGTTAATGGTTGTTAGATACTTTTCTGAGACATTCATTCATGTATTGAAACTACATGTGGCAGCATTTAGCAAAATCTTCACTTACTGTAAAAAGAAGGAAGCATAGACTGGATGGAGAAGTGATGAACAGTGTTATTTTTGCACCCCTTTAGCCATTGTCAGTAGTCTGGTTTTAGCAGCGATATGTGTTGCGTCAGTACCAAAAGGGGGCTTGAGTATTATGTAAATAGATATGTCCACAGAACATCTTTCAGGAGACCTAGCTGCATTTCAACCTACTTTCTGTTGAACAGTGGGCTCTCAGTCTCTGTCCTGAGGTCACACATAAAGCTGAGAGTTGGTCATATGTAAAGCTGAGACTTAGTCACACATCCCCAAAGCCATGCTGCCGTATGGCTCCTACAGAACCATTCTAACAACCATCCTAGGTGTGTCTGTGGTCCTTCTGTCATCTAGCCTTCTGTCTGTGCTGCTCTGTAATTTAAATTTTCTTTCTTGTTTGTTCGTTTTTCTTTTTAATTGCATTTTTTAACCCGCATTATATTTGTAAAAATCGAAAAAGTACTCCCTGTGCACTGTTTTGCCGAACCAGACAAACCATGCTGACTTACCTTTTGTGTAAATTTCTTAGGACTCCTGATATTTTGAGGAGCTGCCTTCTACTTTATCTTCACTTGGATATAGGTGACTACACCTGTAGAAGTGTCTGTACCTGTTCACAATAAACCAGATGGACTCCTACCTGTGCACACTGCAAAAAGAGGCTTTAATGAAACTTCTGTTGCCCTTAGACTTGGAGATATTTTGAAGTGGTATGGTAAGATTTTCTGAGGAAATTTATCATCTATCTGCTCAAAACCATTCTTTCTAGTGTTATTGTTTTCCATTCACTGTGTGCTTGGGGACCCTAACTCCTGTCACCAGAATTCAAATTCAACTCCTTTAACCATTGCCATTTGAAAGGCAACATCTAGTCCATGCTAGCTGTCTAGCATAAGGCTCTAATTGTTGTAAGGCAATTTAACTTACTGATCTTAAGGTGGAAAGACTTGTATCCTGACATAATAGTTTCTTTAACTACAGAAGAAACCATAGGATTTGACTTGACCAGATGCCATAACTGTGGGATAGTTATGTGAGATGAGTCCTACTCCAGATCTGAACCATACTTGAGTATTAGAGATGAGATGGTGCAAAATCTTCTGAAGGAAGAGACGATACTGCATGTCACCAGTTCCCTTTATAACAAAGAGGGATCATACCTAAAGCTGCCAGTACTGCACAATCTATAAGCAACAAAGTGCGCTCTGTTCTAAAAAAGTTGGGGAGCAAAGAGACTCCTGAAAATTTAAGTGGGAAGTTGACGAGAGAAATACAAGAGTGGTTATTAGTAGTTCAAATTTGTTTATCAAGGCTTTTAAAATGAGATAATCCAGGGATTTATAGCAAAAATTGTGATTTTGGCCTAAAGAAGGAGAAAATGTTAGTCTTCTTTCAATGTTAAAACACTGTTCAAAGTTCATGATCTACCAAGATTTCCTAACCTTATCAGGAGAGCCTGAAAGAAAATGTTTGAGAGTGGGTGCCACCAGACAAAAAGAAATAAACAGGGGGTAACATAACTATGAATTTCAGCATGTGAAAAGATACTAGGCAGACAGTCAAAATTACAAGAACAAATACACAAGAGAGCAGGACTCACTGCCAACAATTACAGCAGTATTACATATCACTTGTGTTCTCACTTATGCTAACGTTATGCTAGTACAGCTCACTTGATCTTTCTGGAACTAGTCCTGATTTTCAGTGATGTGAAAGCAGAATCATCCAACTTTTGCCTCTTGCTTTTACTTCTCCTTGGAACTAAGATCTGAGGAAAGTGGAAACTTCTTGTGACTGTTGATATTATACCCTACGGAAGATTGGGCTGAGAAGCAGGAGTTGAATATCTTTGTATATGTTCTTCTGTTACACAAGAAATTGGTTTTGAATGCAATCAAAACATTGACCCTGGATCCTATTGCACTTAACAGTGGTGTTGAGAGTTCTCTGCAAGCCAGCTGAGCAAAAATAATGAAATACTAGTGAAAGTTCAAAGCCAGGCCTCTTGCTTCTGATGGGTAAATCCAGCAGATTCTCCAAATCTTGTCTTTCTCTGGTTCTGACTTTGAAGAGTTAACGTGTTATTCAAGATATTTTACAATACTTTAATTGAATAAATAGTGCATTTTCAAGAACTGATTAGTTTCTTATGTCAATAATTTTAAAATATTAGAATAAAAGTTTCTGAGTGTAGGAGTTATTTTTACTTTTTCGTGTGTTTGTTCCAATGCTGTTGAATAGGTCAGCTCTATGCCTGGCTACTACAGTCATTACCATTGCTACTATAACTACAATGGAGAAAGATCTTGAGAAAAGGCAACTGCATCACTCAACACAAAGAAGAAATCTTAAGATTTGAAGGCCTTTTTATGAAGTCTAGCATGAGCAATATTACCCTTCCATTATTACCAGGCCTAGTCCTGGTTGAGATGTAAGATAGATATAGGGGGAAAATGTCAGGAGTCCAGGAAGGTTGTTTTTCTTCCTTCTGAGAACTAGGGCAAAAGCCCAACTGGGCTATTTGCTGGTATCCTGAACCATTATTATTCTCTGAGTCTCATTAAAACAAAAGAAAACAAAACAAAACCCCTGCCTTTGTCTCGGGTCATTCCAGAACACTTGCCCACCCCTGTTATGTATCCAAGCAGGAAATGTTTTTCTTCTTTTAAAATGAGCAATGCAAGGATATTGTGGCGAATGCATGAAGGGCAATATGCTATCAGCACCCTCCAGTTGTTTATCATGGCCATTTTCAGCCCAAACGGGGACACTAAGTTCCCTTGGATTCTCACTGTGCTGGCAAATTTGTCTGTCTGACAATAAAAAAACCAACAACCACTTCCTGAAAAGTTTCAGAGGGTTACTTTTCTCAGCCTTATCTCACAGTTTCATTCCACTACTGAAAAGAAATGCAGAGTTTTACATCAGGCTTGCCTCCTTACTGTATATTTGTCAGTGATAACTGTATGGTTTTGCCTTCCCATGCGCTTTGCTTCTCTCTGGAGGAGACAATAAGAAGGACTTACTCTCCTTTGCCCTTTGAATGGATGTGGCCTACGTCTAAGGTCACTTCAGAACAGACCCTCAACTGCAGTCGTGGAGAGGGGCCTTTTCTATAAAAACACATTGCTTTGCTGGAGGCAGCAGGCTGGGTAGGGTTATGGCATGCCAGAGATGCACAGGAATGTGAGGTTACTTCATAAGCACAATTTCCAACCTCAGCATGTCTCTCCACAGCAATGTTGTGTCATGGAATTAACATGGGTGTTTTATGCAGAAAGCTTTACATTCTGAAGGCCAGCCATGGTGCCATGCCAGTGAGGAGAGTTTCTCTCTCCGTTAGGCGATGAGACCAAGGGCACAGCAAGGGGAAGCCTCCTTTTTGCACATAGAAAAAGGAAAGAACTGACAGCAGTGGAAAAGTGCTCACATTTCCTCAGTCCTTTTTCTAGAGAAAGCAATTTACAGGGTATTCAAAACTCAGTGGGGTTGGATGCTTAGTTATTTTATTCCCCAGCTTGTGACAGTTCTCCTCTATGCATATTTTGCATATGTCCACAGCAAATAGCATTTTTAATTGCATCCTGAACAGAAAGCAAAGCTCATTTTTTGATTGTGGGTGCCAGCTGGAGAGTACAGGGCTTGTTTTCTTTCTAAAACATAGACTTTCCTTTTAGCCTTAGCAACTACCTCCCACTTCCTCTCCAAATACGTATTTGATACTTGGTAATGATCACTCTGGTGATACTACCGATGAGAAGAAAAAGGCAGGAGGATGGTCAGGATGATAGCTGCAAATTTAGGAAACCCAAATTAAAATCTCTGTCACAGACTTCCTGTGCTACCTTGCACAAATCACTGAGCCACAGACTCACAATAGTCTGCATTTGCCTTGGTTTCTGTGCTTCACTTTTATGTCTGCCAAATGCGAAGCATGGGATTTCTATTGCATGAGTAAATCCAAATCATGGAGTTCCTAGCTATTTGCTGTAATGGGGGCCACTTTACTTTTTAAACTAAGACTTCTGAAAGAGATCACTAATACATGGCAAGAGGGCTTACTTTTACTTATTTGTTTATTTTTATCATGAAGAACTCAGTCTGAAGACAAGAATAAGTGCTGTGAAACTGCAGATGAGGATTTCTTCATCAGGAATAGAGGAACAAATCCTTGCAGCCTTGTTGGGAGAAACTGCTCATCTCTCCTTAGGTTTTCCAGAAGAATAAGTGTAAAAGAATCGTTGAAATAATGAATTCTTCTGAAAAATTAGGATTTCCTGTTGAGTAATCCAAGGCTTCATTGTTTCTCAGGAAGCAGAGACCGGCAGCCTCTTAAAAAGAAAAAAATCAACCCACTAGTTAGCACAGACTAATACAGTGACTGTTAATACTTAGTATTCATTTCTTGACATGCCTCTGGAAGTGTATTTCTTGCCCCAAATAATTCTCCAACGATAGTTTTCTAACTATTTTTGTTTGGTTTGTGGGACTTAGAGTTCATTGACATGAGGTATAACTTAGAAACACAGGAGGCCAAGAAACAGTTAATTTCATTTAGGTAATTCTTTTACTTTCTTCTTGTACCTATCCAAATCTATTGGCAAACCGATAAACTTAAGTCCTGATCCTGGACCCACACAGGCAGAAACGGAAACCATTGCCTCTAGTCAGAGTTAAGACAGTGGGCTTTTGCAAATAACAAAGCATACCCAAGCACTGTGGTCATGGGGCTTTTTGAGTAAACCAGCATAAGGATCAGTTTCCAGTTATCTAATGTGAGTGCACGGCTGCTGGGGGATGCTGAAGGCATGTGCTGGAGCAGCCAGCACCAACGTAGTGTGAGTAGTAGAACCAGCCTAAAGTTTCCCACAGCTTGACCCAAACTTGGCAACACCTACTGGAAGCAGAGGTAATATTTCAACTAGACAAGTTATTCTTCAGTTGCTTGTTGTAAAAAAATAATGCTCAATTTTGCTAGTGCAGTGCAGCCATAAACTCTTCTGCAGCGGTGACAGCTTCAGAGTGATGGCTGTTTCCTACCCACCAACGTCACCTGCAAAGTTTTTAGTGAGCTACTATGGTGAGAAAACCTAGGAGAACAGAGTAACTTTAATTAATGCTTTTCTTCTCAAACCTTAATGTAGTTAACTTTAAGAAGTCATTAGAATGCTGGCATGAACAGGAGACAATGCTTATGGGTTTTAATGAATGCAAATATGGGAAGGAACCCATTTTCATCTTCTAAGAAACAGAAGGGATTAATCTAAAATGACATACTTAATTACTCCAATCAGGCCTTCTTCAGTGAGAGGCAATAAAAATGAGAGCCTGTGATTATTTCTATATATCTGAATAAAAATGTTGATGCCATTAGCTAAGAAATATTTCAGTGACAGTTTGAAACAAATGCCTCCAATACACTTTTAATGTAGATTTTGGAGGTTCATTATTCTTGGCTAATTGCATGCCAGCTGATCATTAAAAACAGATTTGCCAAGGCTTAGGAAACACGCATCCTTTACATGAATGTTAATCCTCGGTAAACATGCTTTTAACAACCACTTGGCTCACTCTATATGTATAGCAGGGAATTCAAGTCACAGAACGTTCGTAAGATGCTGACTTTAAAGTACTACTATAATTTCACTATTTATTCGGTACTGTCTTTTCTAATTAAATGGAAAACCGATTATTACATAGACATAAGGCACTTTTCTAGTTTGGCTTTCACCAGACCTCCTCTTTGCAGAAGTTCATTTCTGATAGATTGCCCCAGTTTAATATTGAAATTGCATAAATAAGATGTCAGAAAAAAAAAGTTTGTCAGAAAGAAAAAGTGCACCTCTGTGGTTCATACAAAGAGCCATTGCACGTGGCTAGATCTGTATATTCTGAAAGACATAGTTCTGCCCTGACCAGAACTAGTGACAACTGATTCAGGCCTAAAGGGTTCAGAGTGGTCTCTTCAAAGACTGGGGGCAGATTAATATTTGTTTAGTGTCCTGTTACAGAGAAAATTTCATAGTGCACATTCATTCAGAGATTCACAAACATCTGCAGCCATTTAAACTGGTTGTGTCGAAACAAAAAGCCTTGTTCCAAATTCTCTTAAGCTTTGAAGGAAAAAGGAGGTTAAAATTTCAGATCGCAATTTTGTAGCTCAGTTGATATTCTCCATTATTTAAGTCATAGGTAAAAACTGCTTTCAGGTAGAAACTCTATGAACACAGGTGATGTCATCTTAAAATTGGGCAAAACTTGCCATTCTAGCTTAATTAATTTTGAGTTCTTGCCTTTATTTCAACACAAAATTCAAATCAAATTAAGATTTGATAACATAGAGAATGAAGCAGACACAGACACTAAGCAGAACAACAAACCTCCCCTCATTCTAATTCTGGTCATTTTGTGAGATGGAGCATATCAAGTTTTTCCTCTCATTCTGATATCAATGTATCACCCATGCAGTTCTGGCCATTTTTGTCTCCATCTTTTATATTTTTTCTGAAATTGTGAAATATTTATGTTGACATATATATTCATCCACATATTTATTATTTTAAACATATTTATATGTTAGCACATTCCAGCACAACTTGAAAAATAAAACATACTGTTATTCTTTCTGGCAAGTGTAAGGCTTTGAATCCCTTTTCTGCTCAACTATATTTCTAGCCAGAGAGGAGATCTTTGCTACATGGTATGCCAGAGATCATTACTTGTCTTTTCTCAGCTCATCAGTGCCATCTGCATAATTATTCAATACAGCAGTAGTTATTTTCAGATCTTTTGGTAACATTAGAAATACGCACATCTTTGTCCCAATGTGTCCCATTGTTCCTGTAGGAGGAGAATGCTGCATCCTTCTGCATCCTCTTTGTTCTGTTAAAGACCAGCATGGAGGAGGAAAGGAGCCTGCTTGCAGGGCCACCACGTGAGTTGTCCCAGCACCATTGGGTATAATCCAGCTGACTAAAGTGCCTGGAGAGCCTGTTAACATATGGTGAAAAAAATGGCTAACGAGTTACTCTAGAGCAAAGCTTTCTGAGAGTCAGAGGTCTTACTGTGTAGGAATTGCAGAACCTGAAGTTTTTACAGGGCCAGGGAACGAAATCCTGGTTTCATTTAGGGCAGCAATGATTTTGCCAGTGATGCTACCGGGTCAGTTCTGGTCAGGTGAGGTGCAGGGGCCCTTCCTTCCAGCTCTGGGTATCAATGGATCTAAAGAAGAGCATTTTGTCTCTTCTGGCGGAAGGCAAGAACTCTTCACAACGGAATAATTTGCAGGAGATGGGGCTAGGAAAAGATTCACCTTCTCCCTAGACTATTTGGAGTGATCTGCGGTTGTGGTGCAGATCAAGCAAATGGCGTAACATCGTTTGCCTATAGGTACGCAGTTTGCCTGTCAGTTTTACTACAAAGGATCACAGGCTTAGCCAGCTTGGCTTGCTTTGTCTTTCTTTCTTTTTCTCCCAGAATAGCTCAGAGCTGGGATTCTCCAAAGCATGGTTACTTCACAGGGCTTTTTTCCATCCAAGCCCCTGGGCGAAACAGCAGGTGCACCGTAAGGTTGAGAATAAGCCTCTGGGCAAAATGCTAATGGTCAGGCTGCTGACCCACTTTGCACAGCTGGCAGGTGCATCCTTCCTCTGAGGATGTCCCTGCTGAAGACAAGGTCTGGGCTCCCAGAGCGTGTTGGGAGGGGGGAATGTGTGTGCAGCTGCTCATAGGAAGTGGAGAAACAGACCTTTCTTGTAAGAAAGTTGTCCTATTAGTCCCAAAGCAGAGACTGACCTTTTCTTTTCTTGTGGAAGCTGAGACTGGGTGGCCCTTGGCTTCTTGCAAATGGGCATTTGGTTATGAACAGGGCTCATGTGATGATACTAATGATTGGTGATTAGTACAAGGAAATACCAGGCACATGGCCTGTTCTATAGGGGGTCATCAAGCTAGACATGGTAACTGTATTTCAAGAAAATGCCTAATAGCCTGAAGGCTTTCTAATAGCATTAGAAGTTTTATGTTCTGGAGTAAGGTAATCAAATCTCATGCTTCGGGGAACACGCTGATCTCTGCAGGAACCAGGAAGGCATTTCCCCCCCAAGAAAGCTTTATGCAGTTGTCTGGGTGGTTTCCATCTTTTCCCAGAGTGATGGCAAACGGAGGTTGTTGGAGGCAGGACGCCGAACTGCATGGAGTGACGCCCACATATCTGTGTCCCCATGTAGCTCTTTAAGGAGCTAAAGATTTTGAATCCTATAGAAATGAATGCAATATGACAGGAAAGCTCCAGCAAAATGCCTTCAAAGTGAAACCCTGGGCCAGCTTTCAGTCTCTATTAGGTAGGTGGAGGGCTCATTGAATTCACCCCCAGAACAGAGAACAATACTTGGCAAGCTGCTTCTCATGAGGGAAAATGATTAATGCCTTGTGTCAAGTGTTTGTAAAATGCCGTGGCACTTGTACAGTGTCTTTTCTCTTCTTAGGTAGGATGCTAGTGACCACTTCAAAGCAAAGCAGAGTATTCACAGCATCAGCTTTTTGTTCTCTAGCTCCTAATGCACTGTCATGCCAGCCAGCTTCTCTGTATGCCCATCTGATAAATTCTGTGCCCTGTTTTGGCTGCCTTCTGCTCCTCTTCAACTTTTAATTGTCTCTGTGGTTTTTTCTCTTCCTTTTATTGTTTTCCTTTTCATTCACTTCTGCCTGGCTGAAGGAAATAATTTGTCAGATGTTATTGAAATTTTTACTTTGATCTGGCTAATGTAAAATATTTTAATCCAGCACAGAATATTATGCTGCCATTTTGTCAGTATCAAATTGATTTTTATTCACACGGGAACATTTCTATACACATATATATGTACTTAACAATAGCATGGACAAAGGCAAGTTCATCCAGCAAGGCAACTTTCACCGTCAGTACAAGCCAAGATTTCTTGCTTTTTTCTGCCTGGAACACAATGTTTAAGTATATTTTTCTCATGATGTCACAGTCAATGTCCTTTTTGACCCCACAGTCAGTATTATTCCTTAGAGATACCCCATATTTATTATCATTATTTTTCACAGTATTGTAAAAGGTGTGATGGTGCAGCCGAGGAAGAGTTTTAAAATGCTGCATTTCAAACACTGGGGTCTAGAAAAGTAATTGGCCCCTCAGTCACTTTGTGAGTTTAATCACCAAAACTACTTGAGTTCATGCAAAATGAAGGCTAGTCCTCTATCTGAGAGAAAGATGACAGAGAAATTAATCTGTTGTTTCTTTTTTATTTACTAGTTAAAAGGGGAAAAAAACCTGTCCTCTGTCCAGTGGAAAACACAGAAGTAATGAATGAGTAGGTATAAATATAATGCAGACCATAAGAGTGTTATCTTTGTCATTCTACATGAAAATAGCAGAACAAGGCAAAATAGTTCACAGTAGTACTGCCAGAGAAACGCCTCCAGCTTTCATTCTTCTTGGGATTATCCTTTCTCCTTGAACACAGAGTATGGCTGCATGTTGGGATCTACCCAGACATGCTGGAGCTCATAAGCTCTCAAAACTGTGCAGCTTTGAGGAGAAACAGCAAACAAGGGGTGAGAGAGGAAAACAAGGAATGACAGCATGTTTTACATGATGGTCTCTTGTACCTGTTTTTCCAAAGGGGGCCAAGGGTGATTTGATTCTGCTTTACACATCCTTGTGAAGTTGTTTGACTTCTAAATTATCATGATCTCCTTGTTCTTCCCTAGGGTTTGATATGGATGGCAAACCTGAGAAGAAGTCTGAAGGAGATGAGTACTATAGATTAAAAGAAGTAGTTTGGGGAATGGAGAGTGACTGACCTGAAGTGGGAAAAGACTGAAGCTGCGATTTGTGATGCAAGAGGAAAAAATTAGGAGCGAAAGAGTTTTAAGTGGCCTTGGAGAAAAGGAAAAGGATTGTTACTGTCATGCAGGAAAAGAAGAAAATCCAGTAGAGAGATAAAAGAATATGATCAGAGCTTTTTGTTAGTGGTTTTGCTTTTTGTGAACCAGAATACTGCAATACTGGAAAGCAGTGAAAGCAGAAATTATGAGAAGGACAGCTACAGCTATACAAAACACAGCTGCAAACAGCTTCTAGAGGATGTTTTATGTGCTCCACTGCTTCAGCAGAAGATCACCATACACTCAGTGAGAGAGACTAAAAGTGGTCTGTGGTCATCAGCCAGTCAGTCAAACAAAACTCTCCTGGGCAGAGTGAAAGGGGATGCACAACCTGCAGATTTGTCAGTGGGTTTGAAGGTAAGAGGAACAGAGTATCTGGGCAGGGAAAGGAGTATGTAAGAGGGAGATGTGAGAAGGTGAGTCTGTTCCACCTCGAGAGATTAAGGAGCCAGCTTTGTTGCCATTGCAACATCACTTACAAAACACAAGTCCAATCCCTAATGAGCTTAACTTTAAAAATAAGAGAAAGCCTTTCTTGCCTCAGAGTACTTGTTATGTGCTCAGAATGTGCTGTTCTCTTTCCAAAAGCTTTTCATCTTAAAGTGAGTTTTCGCCAACCGGTCTGAGATGGAGCTCTGTGAAACAGCATGGCAAAAGAACAAGACTGCATGCCATTCAACTTTAATAAGTCATGGGAGAAGATATTGTTTAGCCTTGCAGAGTTTATACTCTCAGATTTATAACTGTAAGTAATTAAAAGGAAGCAAGCCATCTTTGGCCTGCCTATGCTCCAGCTCTTACAGGACCCAGTGTCCTGCATCTGGCATGGCTCAAGGGTCTGTGTCCTTTTTGAAAGGGAAGGGACTAATTGGGTTGGCTGCTCCTTGCTAGTGATGCGGGTGGCTCTGTGGGCAGTGGGGAGAGTTCATGGGGTCTGTAGGCTCGTTAGAGAAAAAAGGAGAATGTTGCTAAACATTTCTCTTCTTGCAAAGAAGATTTTAGGGTCTGTTGCCACCACAGTGACTGCAGTATTTTGGACCCTTGTGCAAAGCTTTGGATCCTGAAGATCTGGGCTGGGGACATGCAGCGCTACAGCAGAGCTGAGGTCCCACTCTGCCTTTGGGAGGCAGATGTGACCAGCAGCTGGGAGCAGGCTGGGGAGGGCTGAGAAGGTGTCAGATCTCCCCAGGAATCTGGACTGGCTTGTAAAATGCACCAGGCAGGATCCTGGAGTCCTAGTCCACATAGGCACCAACGGCAAAAGGAGGGGCAGGAGAGAGATTTGTGAAGCTAAGTCTAGGGACCTTAAAAACAGCAAAGCTTCCATGGCAGTACTCTCTGAAAGGCTTACAGTACTCTGCACAGTGCTGGAGAGAGAAGTCAAAAGGCAATGTTTTAATGTCCAGCAGAAAAAATGGTAGATGTACATTATTAAGTACTACGTCCAGCTCTGGAGCTCTC
Source organism: Pluvianellus socialis (assembly GCA_013400795.1). Taxonomy (NCBI): domain Eukaryota; kingdom Metazoa; phylum Chordata; class Aves; order Charadriiformes; family Charadriidae; genus Pluvianellus; species Pluvianellus socialis. The sequence goes on along the minus strand of VZTS01017035.1, from coordinate 84,542 downwards.
AGGACATGGACCTGTTGGAGCAGATCCAGGCAAAGGACATAAAAATGATCAGAGGGCTGGAACACCTCTCCTATGAGGACAGGCTGAGAGAGTTGGGGTTGCTCAGCTTGGAGAAGAGAAGGCTCTGGGGAGACCTTATTGCGGCCTTTCAATACTTAAAGGGGACCTACAGGAAAGATAGGGACAAACTTTTTAGCAGGGCCTGTTGCATTAGGACCAGGGGTAATGGTTTTAAACTAAAAGAGGGTAGATTTAGACTGGATATAAGGATGAAATTTTATACAAAGACAGTGGTGACACACTGGAACAGGTTGCCCAGACAGGTGGTAGATGCCCCATCCCTGGAAACATTCAAGGTCAGGTTGGATGAGGCTCTGATCAACCTGATCGAGTTGAAGATGTCCCTACTTATTGCAGGGGGGTTGCACTAGGTGACCTTTAAAGGTCTCTTCCAATCCAAACCATTCTGTGATTCTTTAGGAATGGGGATCCTTCTGTTATATGGGAGACATATACAGGCATACAGACTTTGCATAGACATTAAAGAAAACAAACTTCTAGCACTTAGAAGGAGGTTGTGAATGAGTTTTTAAACTGAAGAGCATTAAACAAAGCTGATGGGTATGGAAGAGCTTGTGGTTTGAGACAATTCTTCTCTTCTGGATTCTGTATCCAAATAGGAGACAGATCAGAGGATCGATAGTCACATAAGAAATGGAAAACTGTCATTTAGGCTGCCAGGAACCAGATGAGTAGTATGTGTGCTTACAAAGGATTACAAGGAGTCTAATAAAGAAGATGAGAGAACTGGAGTACATAGGCCTTCATGAGAATATTGACACTGAGCATGCCAGGGCCTTGGTGGAAGAAAGATCACAACAATACATGGTGGTGTATACTTGAAATATACTTGAAAACATAGTAAACTCTTCCGGCACTGGAGTAATATTAGAGGTTAATGAGGAGCTAACATAAGCATAGTTTAACAAATTAACAAATTAACTGCCTCAATGAGTAACACCAAGTTTGTACAGTCTGAAATTCCAGGCCTAAACAGGAAGAAAAATAAATCATCAGGCCTCTATCTCCAGCTTTCTGATGAAGTAAGCAAGAATGAGCGCCATCCTAGAGAGATGGAAATGCACTGCAAGTAAGATGGTAAAGAAGTTTGAATAAAACAGGAAACAGCATTACACGCTTGTTTGCCCACACCTTGAATGCTGCATGCCACTCTCATCGTGTCATCTGAAAAAGGGTGTATCAAGACTAGAAAGAGTTCAGAGAAGAGAACAGGGGTGGCTGGAGATACAGAATGCCTTCTGCATGACAGAAAAATTAAGTAAACAAAGATTTTTCAGCCTGGGAAACAGATGACCCAGGCTAATGTAGTAGAGGTCTATGAACTCATGAGTTGCACATATAGAGTAAGTAGTGGTGGATGTGATTTAAATATCTCTTCCAACAGTAAAACTACACAACACCAAATGATGCTAGTAAGAGCCAGATTCTGGGGAAAAAAGGAAAAAAAAAAAGGTTATTACATGGTTGTAGTAGTCCAAGCTGACCTAAGTTCAAAGGGAGACTGGATGAGTTCAGGGAAATTTGTTGAGAATTTCTATACACGCTGAAATCATATCTGCTTCAAGATGCCACAGAGATGAAAATATTCAGAGGCTTTGACAGTATAATGGGGAAACATCATACATGCTTGCTTTGTTTTTAGGATGTTCCCTCAGCATTTGCTTCAAGAAATGATGTGATACTGTGGTCTGATCCACTGCAAGCTCTTATGTTATTGTGTGAGAGCAATTCTTTATCCACATTAGTGGTGGCCAGAGGACTCCCAGACTGGGCCTGACGTGCATCCCCTGATAGGGCTTAGGCCTGGACTGGGTCCTGTCAAAACCCAGAGTAAAGCTTTGAAGGTAAAGCTGGTACACAAAGTCTCATGCCCACTGCCGTCCCCATGATGCAGCAGTTGCCTCCCATTAGTGCCAGTGCAGCCCTCCCTGGAGCAATCCATCCTGTCACCCAAGGCAAAAATGCAACTGCCTTAGGAAGGGCGAAATCCACCCTCACTATTTCCGTGGAGAGTTTGCAGGGGAACCCTGCAAAGAGTTTCCCTGGCACAGACGGTAGGGCAGCCAGCCTCAGCCCAGGGATGACATTAACCAGCTGAAAGTGAGAAACGGGAAGGGAAAAAAGTCTTCACTGAGAGAAGGTAAGAACAACTCCACCGTCCAGTGCCTTGATATAACTGTGTCATTGTGCTCTGATCATAACAATAAAATAATCTGTACTAAAAAGTGTGCCTTTGTTTTATACGACCTGTTTTACACCCCCAGTATTTCATTCATCTTTGGCAGAAAGCAACCCACCCAAAACAGGTGAGTTTGCTCAGCCGAGGGTATGACAAGGACACCAATAGGTGTTGGTTGCTTTTTGCTGCCTGACAAAGTATAACGTGGATGCACTCTCCAGGAAACAAAAGCCATAGGGTTTGGGGATAGAATTTTTTTTTGAAAAGTTAATTTTTTTCACTTAACTACTGAGGTTACCGGCTAAGTACATGGGTCTGACTCTAAGAGGTGATCCTTGCAAGAGGTTTTTAAGAAGCTTAGTCACAACATAAATACTACGGCAACAAACAGGAAGTAAGGGGAACCTAAAAGAATTTCTGCTTTGTGTAGCCTAAATTCCATTTGCATTCCACATAAAAAAGCAAACTGATGAGCAGATACAACAGAAGGACACAATGATGAGGGGTATTATCACGTACAACTCAATCGCTGTATCCACTGCGCACTGATTTAGGCCTTCTCAAAGGGTTGTGCTGTCTTTGTCATCCACTGTTTGAGCTCCCGATATGGTTACATATGTAGCTATAGTCACCAGACCTGTGTACTCAAGTGGGCATGAATATTCATTGACAGATTTTTTCTTATGTCTTAAGGGGATAAAAGTTAAAGTGAAAATATGCCACCTGAGAACTGTTTTTCTCAGTCATTCTGACTGGAAAAGCCAGGGGCAGCACATACTACACACTTTTATCCAGATTTTAGTAAATTCAGATACAAATATAAATGGACTCTGAATGTGTGAGAGCTGCTCTATAGCTGAACACATGTGTTAAAGCACAGTGGAAAAAATACTAAAAATGTGCTAGGTGTGTAGAACAGTTTAGATCCAGCAGACCAAGCCTGCCTGACTGCTGATGCACAGTCCTGCCAGCTGACTTGTGGGGTTTGGGTACCAGCAAAGCACTGGGGCTCAGAGCCACAGACCTCGAACTGATGATCATAGAATCATAGAATCACTTGGGTTGGAAGAGACCTTCAAGATCATCAAGTCCAACCATAAACCTATGCCAAACCCGCCCCTAAACCATGTCCCTCAGCACCACGTCTACCTGTCTTTTAAATACCTCCAGGGACAGTGATTCCACCACCTCCCTGGGCAGTTTGTTCCAATGCTCAACAACCCTTTCGGTAAAGAAGTGTTTCCTAATATCCAACCTAAACCTCCCCTGGCACAACTTGAGGCCATTTCCTCTTGTCATATCACTTGTTACTTGGGAGAAGAGATTGACCCCCACCTCGCTACAACCTTCTTTCAGATGGTTGTAGAGAGTGATAAGTTCTCCCCTCAGCCTTCTCTTCTCCAAGCTAAATAATCCCAACTCTCTCAGCTGCTCCTCATAAGACTTATTCTCCAGACCCCTCACCAGCTTCATTGCCCTTCTCTGGACATGCTCCAGCACCTCAATGTCCCTCCTATACTGTGGCGCCCAAAACTGAACACAGTGTTTGAGGTGGGACCTCACCAGTGCTGAGTACAGGGGCACAATCACTTCCCTGCTCCTGTTGGCCACATCATTCTTGATACAGGCCAAGATGCCATTGGCCTTCTTGGCCACCTGGGCACTCGTGTTCAGCCGACTGTCCACCAGAACCCCCAGATCCTTTTCTGCCAGGCAGCTTTCCAGCCACTCCTCCCCAAGCCTGAAGCGCTGCCTGAGGTTGTTGTGACCAAAGTGCAGGACCTGGCACTTGGCCTTGTTAAACCTCATGATGGTGATGTCAGAGCAGAGGATGATTTATTTTTGTTAAGTCCCAGATGTGCACATTTGCACAGTCATTTAAAGAGGGGAAGTACTATCTTTGCAGATGCATGTTCATTTCCTTTGACAAATTTGGATTAATAACAGGAACTGTGGCAAAACTATTTAGAACTCAGGGGGACCACTGAGACAAAACCAGGTCTAAATTAAAAGTGAAGAATACAGCATCAAAAGAGAGAAAAGCTGTCAGTTCACAAGGAGAAAAAAGCCCGTACCAAAAAGGAGAAGTAGGTAGTATCATCATGACAGAAAAAAACCAAAAAACTGTTGGGTGTCAGCTATTCTTCTTCAGGAAAGAAATAAAATCAATGGTAGAATGAAGGGAAGTACTAACACAAAGTGAAGACTCCTTTAGTCCAGGTGGTGGAGACTTTCTTAGGGTATATGTTATTGAACCATTCGGCTGCTAGACTTCTGGCTGAGACAGTGGACATTGACAGTTAGTGCCTTTGCCAGTCAGAATAGAAAAAGGGCTAAGCTGTACTGTGGGTGCCCTTTGTCACAGGAGACCCACTACCAGCAAGAGTTTATGCTTTGGGCTGGCTTATTATTCCCCAGGCACCACTGCCAGCTCTGTCTCCATGCTCTGGGGAAGACACGACTGATATGAGCAGATACACAACAAAAAGAACAAAGTGAATAATTCTGCCTCCTTCAGGTTCAGGTCTTGCTTCTTGCTGAGAGTATTTCAGAAGGCCTCTTTACTCTCTCTGTACAATGAAGATCCTAACACCTTAACCACAATAACACATTACATCACAAATAGTTTTGCTGAAGGTAATGGAACCTTTAACGCTCTACATACGTAGTTTAAACTGGCTTACTGGTAGGAATAATCTATGTCTATTCTAATAAACTCTAACTATAGAATAGTAAATAAACTATTCTAATAAACAGAGGACTTGCATGCAAAGTCCTCGCTGGGAACGATCTCAGGAATGTTCAGACCCCAGACCATCTCCCGGAATTATTTGGGGTTGCTGGCTGGCAGGGACCTAAAACGTGCCTGGGAGCCCTCTGAAAAGGAAATGTATAGATAATTGCATTCCAGTGCTTGGGACTGTTCCTGGGCACTGTTTAAACTACTGTCATAGATGTAGCCTAATTGTCTGAAGTGGTGGACTCCAGAGAGCTTCTCAACTCCATGATCTGGGTATATGTGCCCTTGCCTCCCAGCCATGTTCTGAAGTGAAAGGTGATCTCATGCCTTGACTGCTCTGAGGAGACTTGGATACCCAAGTGAGAAAGGTGACTGTTGAGACAACTGTGGGACCAGAGTGCTCTGGCACGTGTTTCATCATTGGTCCACACCCACCCTAATATGATAAGGCTTTTCCTCATTTTATGAGTCCTAGAATACAGACCTACATAGTAATGTTTGTGACAACAGGACTCAGTCTGCATCTATTTTGCTTCTGTCCCTTTTCTATGGAAAATGGCTATGTTTGCCCTTGAATTCCTTCCAGAGTACTCTCTGGGCATGAACTGTTCTGTAATTATACCAAACTATTTCAGCTCATAGGAACAACTGAGTGCAATTTATCTGAGAGGAATGATCTATATGATCCCTGTGGAAGCCTGGAAACACTTTATCAGCATGTCTGAATAATTTCACAGCTTAAGTAGAGAGGCCTAGAATAAATACCACAGTCTTCATGAAGTGCTGTGTATTACTAGGAGCTTTGCTATATTATTTGCATTGCACTTCCTTAAAAATACTCTGTACGGACACAAAGAAAATTTCATTGCTAATTGCACATTGGGCAAACACATGAGAGTTATAGCTTGAGACCAGCAACATGACCACTGCTGAGGCTGAGAGATGCAGAGTTCATCAGAACTGCTCAAATGATGGCAAACAGCTTCATCTTCTCCTGTTGCATTCATGATGTGCTTCACACTGCTAGAGACTTTAACGGTGTTAAAAGAGGTCAGAAAGGGTTTTGAATCTCAGAACATCTGTCCATCAAGACCCACTTCTGGGGTCATGACCCCACTTCCAATTATACTGTCGAGCTTGTGCATAAAAGTAAGGTTGTGACCCTCGTTTAGGAACTAGTGGCTTAAAATAAGCTCTGGGAAGAAGGAATAAAATGCATTTACAAAGCAGTGTATACTTGGAATGCATGTCAAGTGCAGGGTACTTTCCAAAGAGACAAGACTAGGGTGAGGTCATGCAAACATGCAATGCATTGTATTTCTATTTAGGTCATTCTTTTTCTCCATAAAAGGGGAAGAGCTAACCATTCTCAAGACAGAGAGAATCATAGCAGCTGCACAGGTTCTGCACTATTTGGTGATTTAGATCCCTGTCCTGCGTTTCAATCGTCAAAGTGCAGAAGTTACACACCCAGAAGTAAATAGCAAGATTTTCCATTGGAAACTGGGAGTTCACTTGTTAGAAATCAGGATGTAGGGCACTGTAGCACCCAAAGGTATTAGTCAGTCACAGGATGACTATGAAACACAGACAGGACCAGTCCCGAACAAGGCACACATCATCCTAAGATTTATCAGATATGATGTTTCTAGCATAGCCTGGAGATAAGTCTGAAGCATCACTGGGGATTGTAGCCCTGGCACCTCGTACATTTTCTCCAGCAAGGTGTATTTAAACAAAACGTGAGAGAGGATGATTGAAATGGCCAGGGGATGAGAGTTCTGTCTTACAAGATAGACACTGAGACGGACTGGCTTGTGTAGCCTAGCACAGTGAAGGAAAGGACAGGATTGCACTCCCTATGTACATTGATGGGTGAAGGAAAGCAGAGGAAGGAACTAGCTGAGATTAAAGACCATGTTGCACAGGAAAAAAATATGGGGTTTTTTTTTAGCATGAATATGAATCATCCTGGGTTAGAAACCGAAAGAACTGGCAGTACTGCAAAGTTTTAGCAGAGGTATGATGAGTCTGGGGCAAGGAACCTAATGAGTTTTAAGACACAGCTTGCTGAATGGGATTATACAGGAAGATGTATGCAGTATCAGGAAATGGAGAACAACAATATGGACATTAAGTAGGTGATGTTCCTAGCTCTGAGGGACAAGAAGAATATGATTATCCTTCTGCCAGTGGTGTACCCTAGGTATGGTACATTGCCCAAAGCTCTCCCTAGCTTGACACTGGAACACTTACAGAAAACTAAGGTGGAGTTACATCTGCGGCTGTATATTGTCTCTAATAAAGAGGGTTGTTTTCCAGATACGAAGCCAACATTTTGCATTGCTCAATGTCATATTATCACTCGTAATTATATGCAATTCGTCTCACTCTATGGTGTTTACAACTTTGAAATGTGGGTAGTCAGTTATAATAGCATTCTTATAGTGTTAAGCAGTGTTTTCCTGTCCTGTTTGCTCATTTTTTGTTATGTGAAACAAATGTGTTTTTCCTCAGTTCTTAACTATTTTAATTCCATATATTCTTTTCATGATCAATTAAGTTGTTCTTTCTGAAAAGTTTACATAGATTTCCAAGTAAATGTTTATTCCTTTTCCTCCTGCTATGATTAAGGTGGAAACTCGATCAGGTTTACTAAAGGGATTAAATAGCGGCAGATGCTGCAGCCTACCTCATGCAATTTACTGACTTTTCAAACCAGATTTACTCCAGAGAAAGGAAAGACAATTCATACTCAAATTCTTTGTAGGGAATGCAGTCCTATTGTTCATCCAATGCAATTATGCAACAGAGAGCAGGCAACGCTCTTAACCTCCCAACAATCCACAACTGTAATGAAAATCAGGGTCTGATTGGAGTCTGATCACTGAGGCTCTAGTCCATCAGCCTTTTTTTCTCCCCCTCCCCCATTTTTTTTTTCTTTTTTAATCAATAAAGGAGGGTCTTCCAAAAATATGAATATACCTCTGAAGTCTATTCCTGTAATCGCTGTGCCTTATCTCTTTCCTTTGCCCTCTATATCTTAGTTCCCTTCTTTTTATGGGTCTTAGACCATGCTGGTTTTTCCCATGTGTTACCTACTGCATGACAAAGCTCTGGACGGTCAGCAGAACCCGTGGTGCCACTACTTACAGGTATTTAAGAGCATCAGCTGCTGGGGGTAGCAGACACGTGGAGGGTGACACTGCTCAGGAGGTGGCTGGAGGGTCACGTTTGGAGGAGATTATTTGTGCTGGAGGAGATACCTCTGAGGGACTGCAGCCAGGCAAACCCACACTAGAACAGGGGCACCTTTGAGGGATCACAGTCACGGGTGATCCACCTCGACTTAAGGATGCCCCTGAGGGACTGTCGCCAAGGACGACCCATGCCAGAGCAGAGATACCCCTGGGGGACCGTGTCCCATAGATAGAAGATAGAATTGAAACTTCCTTTCTTCCAATTCTGAGGGACCTTCCCTGATCACGAGGACCTGTCAAAGAAAAACTGCAAGTACCCTTGCGGTGACCCCCACCCAGCTCCCTCAGCATTCACAAGTGTATCCCAATAGGTCCCATGGAGTTATGCTTGTCCAGTTTGTTTAGAAGTTTCCTGACTTGATTCTTATCCTCCAAGGGTAAATCTTCCTTGCTGTAGACTTTTCCACTGATCTCAGGAGCCTGAGATTCCTGAAGACTGTTTTTCCCATTAAAGACCAAAGTGAAGAAGACCTTGAATACCGTGTCCTTTTCCATGTCTTTTGCCACAAGGGCACCTGCCCTGTTCAGCAGCAGGCCCACATTTTCCATAACTTTTCCTTTCTGTCCTTCATATCTCTCACCAGATGCAACTCCAGGTGGGCTTTCCTACCTCAATCTCTGCACAATCAAGCAATGTCCCTAAATTCCTTCCGGATCACGTCTCTCTGCTTTGACCTCTTGTATATATCCTTTTTTTTTCATTTCAGATTTATCAGGAGATCCTTGTTTATCCATGCAGGTCTTCTGTCACCTTTGCTTGATTTCCTTCTTTTCAGGATGAACCATTCTTGAGCTTCGAGGAGGTGATCCTGGAAAACCAGTAAGAAGCATCAGAGTGGATGAAGAAAACCAGTAAGAAGCATGGTAGAGCAGAACGAGGCCAACGAGCACAGAGTAACAGCAGAAGCTGTTATGCATGCAATCCAACTTCTTGGGCCACCCACTGCTTCACCGTAGGAATTGAGATGGACTGAGTGTATCCCACAGCAAGAATAAGGGAAATCGAGGCTAAGAAGGATAGCTCTTCGGTTTAAGATGAGCCTGAGGAAGGAGGAGAAAAGATGTTTACCTAAGTGTTTAATTGTTTTTGTTCTCTTTTCCTCTTTTCTCAATACCTGGATCAGTGATCAGAAATTTCTGTTAACTGGTAATTAACTAGATTAAGTAAAAATTGCTTAGTTCTTGCCTCTGACACTAGCAAGTACAATAGTCAAACTTTCATTTCATGGCACCATGGAGACTCTGGCATATTCTGCTTTGATGATGTGGATTAAATGTACATTAAAATCTTTGGAAACTACAGGTGAACTCACATTAAGACTTTACACTGTCTGAGTACTCCAAAGAGAGTTCTGATAGACAGCAGGGGAAAGCCAGCTGAGCTGTCGAGCCTACAGCAAACTTTGTCTACAATAATACAATGCCGAGTCAAGGCTGATTAACTTTGCTGCGCGACAGATACGTTAGTCTGAGTTTAGTGCTGCACTTCTGTAATTGTTCAACTTCCAAACTACATCTGGTTTATGTCTGTTTTGGAGCCATGGAGCAGACACACAAAGGACTGCACCCATCTCTAGATATTTTCTACTGGGTATGTCTCTACCACGCTTTGAGCAAGAACTGCTGCATGTTGGCATTGTGAGGAAGTAAAATTCTGCTCTCATCTGGCTGTGGGAAAGCCTGTGAACATGTTGCAAAGAATATTTGGACACAGAGTCTTTGTGAAGGCTCAGACACACAGCCATAGACAGTATCAGTGTGCTGCCACACTTTTGTCTGTCCTTGTAGACTCATTGCATGGCTGACATTGTGCAGACAAGGCAGTGGAGGGTCCTCTCAGGAAAGGCTCCTTTAAAATGTGCTAGGGGGATAAATAGATGAGATATGGAAGTACTCTGAGTTGTCCTTGTAAAAGCATAGGCTCCCAAATCTGAAAATAAAGTGTCCTACATTGAACTCAAGTCTGGGAGCCGTAGAATAATAGAATTTTATGGGTAGGGCTAGAATCTTTGTTTCATGAATATGTATGTATAAAAAATGCAAATTATCAGATTTTTTAAAAATAACAAAGAAACTGTTATGTGAGATGTAAGTCTTTCTTCTAATACTCTTTCCAAATATTGTTATGAGATGCATAACAAGCTGATGAACTCAGAAAGGGTATGGTTGATCAGAGGATCCCTCAACTATGTGGCCAAGAACAGATATATGTGTAGACATCCAGATATATTAAAATAAGCATTCTGGCAGATCTTTATGAACAAAGAACTAGATAGCATGTCCATGTCAGCATCTTGTATTCTCAAAGAGGATTATTTCTCCACTTAGTATCCTAAAGATATGGAAGTCAACGGGAACTGAAGTGACACCACCTAGTAGGAGCGGGTCAACTTTTTTCCCCCCTCCTGGAGCAAAGTCAGTTAGCAATCCAGGAACAGCCCTGCTCTTTTTGGCTGGTTCTCTTGCCTTTTTGGCCTTTTTTCTCCCCAGGTGCAGGGAAGGATGGGAACTTGCTGAGTTGGTTTTGAGAATTTAAAAATGTGAAGAAAGGGAAATTAGACCCTGTCTGTGGTTTAAATTGAAATGGAGATCAAAGTCCAGTACTTTCAAGCATAAAGGGTGTGTATACGTTTTGGGAGCAGCTCTCTAAGTTTGATGTAAGTCAGTCTGCTTGTGTAATTCTACCATACCTAGCCCAAATTCCTGTCTGCAGTTACGTTTATTTTAGAAAATGTCTCTGTTTGTATTAAAAAATCAAAACAAAAATTTTCTCGTTCTAGCACAGTTATTAGTAAAATCAAGATGAGGATTATGCTTCTGAAAAACAAAGGTCTACTAGCTGCTACACTAACCCTAAGCTACTTCATCCCTTGTGGGACTCTTAATTGAACCCATTTTTTTACTTACTACCACAAGCAGCATGTGAAAGGAAAGGCACTGTAACAGGCTGAGTGGTTTCAGGAGGTACCAGGTGACCTCTGATTACAACAGGTAGGAATGAAGTGCCAATGGGTTCTCCTAATCTTCATGCTGAAGCTACTGCACTGTCACATGGCTCCTACCAAAAGCAGGAGGTGATCTGCTCAATGCAACTTCAGGTGTATGGGAAAGAGCACTTCTTGTTGCTGTCTATATTGTTTGTATGCAGGTCAGTTATCTGTGATTGAGGGATCCCTTTTCACTTAGGATCCCTTTCCTCTGAAGTTGCACTGAATTTGAAAGCAGAGCAGTCTTTTGCAGTTACTCTTGAGATCCAGAAGGACTTCTTGAGCATTAGTGGAAGAAAATAGATCTCCAACAGTATTTTTATTTTTTTTTAATATTTGAAGTGGATGGATTGTTATAGCAAGGGATTCAGGAAGCACTGAAAACCACAGAGTAATCTAGAAAATACTATAGTAACAGCCTGTTTCTAGAACCCCGGGCAACAGTGAGTATTACTTTGTGCTGGATATTCTACTCATAGCAAATAAGTTATTGCAGTAAGTTTCCTTCTGGAAAGCTTTCTCTTGTGGGTAGATGTCTGCCGAACTCCCCTGAAGACGGGGGCTGACCTGTGTATTCTCAAAGTTTCTAATCTAGGGGGATGC